>STHB01000010.1:23766837-23790573 GCA_018908115.1 Anopheles rivulorum
CGTACCGCGTTCCCGCCCGGAGGGTTTGGGAGTTTGAATAATTTAAAGTTTCATTTATGAAATGGCACTTTAATACCAATTTGTGTATTTGAGCGAGCATTAATGGGAGTGAGTTTATGAATTTTTGGGTTGTTTTTTATTTGCTGCGACCGAAGGGCTGGTTTGGGAAATCGGAAGACGATCTGCGCTTAGGGTACGGCCGGTGGATGACAGTTTCCATCAGTTATCACGGCACGCCAGCACGCTGTTGTGGAATGTGACGAGCATCAAAACATCAAACGTTTGCTGGTGCTGGTGTTCGGTGATGGTTTTGTCTCTCAAGAATTGAGCATGACCATTCCTTTGCCAGCAAAAACCGGCTACAATAATTGCGTTATAATAATGTTCAATTGACGCTTTGCCTGGCTCAACCTCAAATACCTTCCCATTCAACTTACTGTGGGTGAGGGGAGGGGCCTGGGGAAAAGTTTTCCCCATGACGCTAGGGGTAATGTAAACGGTGGCCAAAAAGGGGTGAAAAGGAGAAAACTTTCTCCTTGTGCGGCGTGGCGTAGCATCATCGTTTGCATGCGCCCAGGATACCGACACCGGAGATGGCTCACCCGGGTAATAGTGTGCCACAGCGTAGTTCGTATGCCTGTATTTTGCCACTAGACACACTGCCATCGAAAGTTTTGTAATTTGTTTCTGTACATTAAATATTGACGCAGAGCCTCCTAGCCCGCCACTCTGCCACCCCTCTTTCTCGGCCTCAACGTCCTTCCAGCAGCGTTCTTCGTTTGCCCTGGGCTTGGTATGGCCGGACTAAGGCGAGAGAATGCTTCGGATTGCTTATGTTTGATGTTGCCCTGGTCCCGTGCCGTGGTATTTAGAAAAGGTGAATTGGTTTTTGTGTTTGTGTGTGCTACGGTTTGGTAGGATTTTGTAAAGCCAAAACCCTTGCTCAATGTTTATAAATAAACGAAAACGGGTGGACTTACCTGGCTATAGGTAAGTTGCAAATTCGGTTTGCTGCTACCGGTTTGCATGCTTTTGATGTATTGTTATGGCACATGATTTATGAATCAGTTTGTTTGTTTGATGTTGCGCTAGGTGGGATTTATGCTTGTTCCAAGCCGCAACCAGTATCGTATGAAGCTGTTTCCATTTCTTAATAATTGACCGTTGAAAATAGTTTGCCGAAGGAATTATGGCACTATTCGGAGCAAAATAAGCAATTAAAATTTAGAATTGATAGCCGTTGTTAAAAGAACTATTCAGTGTTTTCAATGATCTTATTACTACACTGTTTGGTTTCTTTGCTTTCTATACCATTTATGTTTATTATTGTCTTATTATATGTAAAGTCTTTTTTAAACCATTTACGTAGGATTATTTTATAACTTTTATTCATCAATTTAGCATCCTGAAACATTTTTATGTGCTTCAGTATGAAGAAAATTGAATTTCCTTAAAGCAAAACCCACCAACGAAGAGAACAATTTTCTTTGCAACTTTGAAATTGTTCTTTTAATTGCTTTCGCTGCACAGCCGCTCCCAGTACGAAACGCTTCGGGAATAACTTCCAGCTAACAGAGCGCCAAAATCAGGGCCACCCCACCGAAATGTAAATTAATTTAACTTTCCAACCGTAAACGGAGGCGCAACATAAACCTAACCATTTGTGCATTTTGATGAGCTTCGCCGAGCTGTGTATGTGGCAAGGGTAGTGGTTCCTGGCGGTGCCACCTTACGAAGTACGATAATCTTACCAAAACCCGACCAAACTCCTGCTGATTAACGGCCTGCCAATGGTGGTCGAGATAAGAAAGACATTAATAGTAGCGTTTAAGATAAGAGCAGCAGTGCAAAACTGTGGAACAGCTTGATTAATTTAAACAACTTGTCTTGAAGGATTGTAGTCTTTTTCGACCCAACCGTGAAGCGATGGGTTTTTTGGGGATTTTGAATAGCATTGCTCACCAGACCACACTGAACCTTCTAATTTGGACAACAGAGCCATAAAATAGTGCAAGCAATAAAATTTGACCAATATAGATAAATATGTAGTATATTGCCAATATTTAACGATTTACGCTGCGGGAGGTTTTGTAAATGTTCCGTAAGAACAAGTTATTCTTAAGTTATGTTGCAAGTTGCTCATATAAATACAAAAAGAAAAGGCAGTTATTACACGAGATTCATTCCGAATAATGCGTTCCGCAGAAGTTGGTAAAACTCGAATATCACCGTAACCCGTCAATCGTTGAACAAACCGTTTATATTCCGTTTTATAATGATTGAATATCTGTTTGGATGTTATGGAGCTCATTAAAAGTAATATTTCTACTTTTCTTAAGAAGTACAATTCGGAAGAATATTACCAGAAGTAATGCAACTTACAGTAAAATAGCCGTATTTGAAGAGTTATTGGAATATGTTGAATATCGCTGCAGGATCTTTCAAAGTGACGAAAACCTAGATACTTTGGTCTATAGTACCTTTGGTTTATAGTTGAGATTATATACTTAGTATAATCTCAAACACAATTCTCCATTAAATCTGGTCAACCATTCGCCTTCTGATCTAGTGATCGTATTACGACTATTAAGATTGTGGGATATTAGTACGATACTCTCCCAACGTGCTAGTACTACTCTGCAATTTGCCATATTGGAAGGATGCTTTATTATTTTGTTGGTGGTCTAGCTTTTTCTAGTCTGGTCTAGTAACTTAAGGAGAGATATATAAGGTTTAATAAGGTATAAGGTTTATTAACAAATAAAAAATTAGATGAAGGCTATTGAAGTTTAGTTGATTTATCTATTTCTTAACAATCGACCAGTTCCTGACAATGTCCTACTATCAGGAAAAAATGCAGAACCTTAAATTGATTGCCTCTCCCCAGCCGAAAGCTTTTTGCAACCAAACTATTGAACCACACAAACGACGCTCAACAAAGCTATCGAAAAATAATCACACTTCGCTCAACCACAAATACACACGTCCAAAAAACCCTTCCCCAGCAAGTGCAAAGGACCACACAAAAACAGACAGCGATAAAGAATGTAAGTTGGTGTTGCCGCGTGCTAAACATCCATTACGCTCGATTACGCGAAAAACTTCCGCATTACGCATAAACGGTGTTCCGAGCAATTTGTGTTTGTTTGTTTTGTTATTGCAGGCATCCAACCCAGCCCGGCCACATAAAACTAACGCCGGAAAGCATCCTGATCCACCATCAAATGCCACCAGACGCGAACTGGTGAAACTGTCTTTTTTTCTTGTCGTATTGAGACGATTGCTGCAATTCGGTGGAATTTCCTCGAAAACCCACCACAAGCGGTTTCACTTTTACCGGTTTTTACAGTCTTTTTTTGTGCGAACGCGCGCGTCAAAACCCTTTTCGAGTATTTTGGAGGGAATTACGCTTTCCGGGAAGAAGGACTGATACCGTCGAATCCGGACAGTTCTGTCCTGGAATACCTGTGTTACTTGGTGTAGCGTTCTTTGTGTTTCGGGGGCAACTTCGACTTTGACGATCCAACCCGGTTCGTGACTTTTGCAGTAGTCTCCCAACTACAATGTCCGTCCGTATCCGGGCGGATTCCAAAGCCGTTAGATTCCATTCCGGCACTTCGGGCAACGTTCTAAGCAACGTTCAGCCAAACCTTCTCCCCGGTAGACGGTAGTTGGTGAAGAAGTTTTCGATGGTGCTTTGCGTGTGATCCCTCGGTAACTTAATACGTTCGAGCCGTCTTGATGGCGCACGATACCTTGCATCCAAGGTACCGGGACCGGGAAACCTCTGTTGGAGCACCGGGGAATGTCTTTTTTCTTTCGGTGTTCAAGTGCTAGCAAAACGTAAGGAGGAAATAAATAACTGAAAAGAAAAGGATGATTAAAATAGACCGTACGTTTTGTCTGTGCCACCTGGGAGACGGCCCGGTCGGTCGAAGAAGTGGACTGTAACGTTGGAGTAGTTCGTTTAGGAATAGAAATGGAAACCTTCTCTATTTCTTTTACTTTCTGTTCCCGACCAATTTTTCCTTTTTTCTGTCTCTTATTCTGGAACTGTTCTAGAACTGCTCACCAGCAACATTGTAGACCGTGCCGTGCTGTGGTCGATTGTTTCAAGAAACCGGGCGTTTTGATTTTTATGAACCATTATCGGATTACTTGCAGTGCAGGTATTTCCTAGCAGGGGACATGTACGCACACACGACACGTCTCTCCCGTGGTGTGGCCATACCAAGGATGAAATGATAGAGAAGAGTTCTTCAACCAACCAGGTTGACGATGGTGGTAAACCTCGGATTAAAGAAAAAAAAGTCTGATCAAGCTCAACTGGTCCTAGTCTGGTCTACCAGCTTCAGGTTAAACCATTCCAAGAGGGATAGGCTGCATTACAGTCGTACAAGTTGGTCAAACGTACCTCGTGATTCTTGGTTTGATTTGATGGTTTCTGCTAAACCCATGGGTATTACAAATCTTCTGCTTAATATTCTTAAAGAAAAGTATGTGTTTTTCAATTCATATGTATTTACCATTCTTATTTAATGTCTTTTTGTTCCATTTTGATTAAATTTAAGATATACTATAAATATCCAACGGATACATATGTAAATTTCCAAAGTGACTTAGTAGACTTCCAACTTTGACTTGTATATTATAAATTTATTGTTGGTTCTACCGTATTAGTTGGAATTCGCTTCTTCTTCATCGAAGGGGTCGAAGTCCCCGAAGAAATTTTCCAGATATTTTAGATGAATTAAATAATCTTAAAATATTCTTCCAATGTGAATATTTTAGTGTATTAAATACTTTTTTATTAAACAAAATCAAACCGACAACACACCGTAATCCCCATGATTGAATATTCTTCATAGAAAGACCAATTTCTTAACGCTCCACATCGTACATATCGAGTAATTACACACTGCATGATTAATAAACGCTTCCAACGCTTTCTGCCCTTGCCATTTTTGGTGAAGTGTGAAAAATATTCCAATTTGCACCGTAATCACCACCCGCTAAATCTTATCCCATTCTACCACAACGCAAGGAACGAAGAAACCCAGGACACATTCTTCTCACGCACCAAAACAGGCCTCCCGAACCAAGTACCAAGTGTTTTGATTACCATCTAGCAAGTCTTTGGTCTGGTCTAGGACTTGTTTCAAGGATGGGAAAACCCACACACAACAACAATCCAATGTTATCTCTTCGGTTTTTATCTAGCTTCATTTCCCTCTGCACATTCATTGCGTAGTCGTTGCAACCCTCCACTCGTCGGCGGATGTGCTGAATGATTGATACACCGCATTGAAATCAAACAGTTTATCTTCATTGGACAAGAAACTTGTTTCTCCCACCCATCATGGTGATGTGGCCGATCCGCTCGTACCATCCTTGTCGCTTCTAATCCTTGCCAAACCTCCCGAATAACAAAAAAAAAGGACGACACCAGCTGCCACAACGTTTCTGCTTCGAAGCGAACGAGCCGGCGAACCGTGTCAAGCTGAACCCCTCGCAAACACAAAACCCAAACACCGACAGAGGCGGCAGTCCTTTGGCAAGTCCGCACACGGTGTGTAGCATTGTAACGAGTCGAGGTTTATTTCGGGATTGGCTAGGCCGGAGGATAATTATCCTTTGCCACACATGGCTGAATCGTCAGCGACCAATCCCTTTTTCCCACCGAGGGATCGGCAAGCGGACGCACAATTAAAGCAAACACTTTGTAGATTCGCTTCGGGACGATTATCTTCCTACCCGGGCCCGGGAGAACCACTTGCGACAAACGGTATACCGAAGATGTCCTTTCGAGAGTGAGTTAACCAAATAACGTCCCCGGGTCGTCGGTGGCAATGGGATGGATTTTTAGGGGATGGTTTTGCACCGAAAAACCCACCCCGACGCGACCAAAGTTACGTGCATGTGTGTGAGGTGATGGGTTTTCAAAATTTCCCGACATTTCCCGGGTCGACTCTTTGAAGAAGAGACACAACGCAGATCGGTACACCCAGTACAAACAACACTTCAACACGGCCATAGCTTATCCAGAACGCACGCGGGGTTTAAATGAAAACGGGCGTGAAAATGATTCATGTAATTTGGCTAATGAACAAAATGATCAATAATTTGTCCGAGCGATTGCATTTAGGTCGTTGAAAAGTATCGGATGTGAATGCGAGGTTGCGAGGTTTTAGAGAAACTCTCTAAAATTTATGTATATTTATATTTATTTACACTACTTCTACCGAAAAAGGCAATATAAGAAAATCATTCAGATGAATAGGCACAACAAACGGCATTAAATGTACTACGAAGTGTCTGCACATGCACGTAAACAAATGGTTTGACATTTGTCAAAATGACAGATTATTTTAGTACCTGGAATGTTGATGTTTGTTTGTGCTCTTTACACTACAACACAAGGTCAATTAAATATACTGTCCTTCTAGTAGAAAGGGTTTTGGTAGATCGAGTTAAAATGAAAAATAAAATGACATTTACGTTTTCGTAGTATTACTACTACTACTGTGAGTACTATTGTCTAATGTACAGTTTTCATCGAGAAACATTTCACCAATACTTTGCCAAGCACGTCTAAATGTCAAAAATAAATCCAAGATGTGCCTGTCTATATTGACAATTACGAGACTTCCTTACTCCGAGACAAACGAAAATGACACATTAAAATTAATTAAAAGTAATAGCTTTGAAAAGCCTACTATGATTTACCATAAACAAATGTAAATGAATGTCGGTAGTACAAGCAAATCCGTTGTTTATGTTACACTCGATCAATAATCTAATGTTTTTCGTGATTTTTAAAGTCTTATCCACAGTGATGCATTAGCACCGCACATGCAAACGGTGCGAGTGTGAATAACAAATCGTACACTTAGAAACAATCGTCATGCAAATGCGTTCGCACACCAACAATCGCTCCTTTCGCGTGCATTCTAGCAAACGGCAAGTGGAAAAGCAAAGCACGAAACACAAAAATGCACCCCACAATAGCACGGGCAGGCCGAGAAACATGGCACCTGACGAGAAACGTTTAGCGCCTACAAAACAGCAGCCCGATTGACCGAACGTGCGAAGGTGAAACATCGGAACCGGAAGAAGCTGTAGGAACAACCAAACGCGAGGTCAAACGACACGCACACGCACCGCATACGCGCGCACACACAACGTTCGTTGCGTGGTGGATATTATGCAAATTATTATTAATAAAACAACAATATCGCAACAACAGGAATTTAATGCGAGTACCAGTGGACCATCGCACATTGTACGCAGGCGGGTGCAGGAAGGCAAAAACAAAGCGAACGAAAGTACTTGCCGGAATCGTATAGCAAAAAAGAAAAAGCGAAAAGAAAAACCCCAACGGAACAGACTGCAGCCCTTTGCACTGCAAAGGTGCAATTAAACGGGAGCTCTTCCTTTTGTTGTTGTTGCCTGCAACAGGTGCCAAAGTGCAAGGGCTTTTTCAGTGCGATGGGTGCAGCGTTTTGCTGCAATTATATGGTGCCACCGCGCTGCAACGCGCTACCAATCCGCCAGCCCAGCCGAAGGGTTGAGAGAAATTATAGAGACCGCACAGATGAGCTGCATGCCAACCGCAAACCGTACCGATGTAGCCGTATATCGCGAATTGACAAATGCGTGAACAAAGCTCATTCTGCTGCACAAGTGCCGAGCCACTTCGGGTGCCACTTAAATGTGCAGTGTGTGAAAGGTGTTTTGATGGAAGTTGGGTGCATTGTTTGGAGTGCGAATGCCTTTAAATGTTTCATTTTCCATTTCGACGGGAAATGTTTATCAGCACTTGAGACAGAGCCGGCTGTAACATGACACATAAATCGTAGTTATTTAAATAACTAAGAAATAACTATTCGAAATTAATGCACGCAAAACAGAAAGAATTGCTATTTATTAGTTCCGTATTTTCATATTATTATATTCAACGGAATAAAATGTAATAGTAGCGATGTAATGTAAGTACTATTGATTTGTATGATATTGTAATCTTTTATCTTATATTATAAAGCACGACTAATAGTTACAAATGTGTATAACTACCTCAAGTTTCAACATATTGTTCATAGTGCAACATGAAGTATAGAATGCTTTATTAAACTGTTTTCTTATCAATTTAGATGATATATTATTCATTGCACCTAAACTTAAAACTAGCTTCCTCCTACAAAACGAACATAATGTGTTCGCACAAATTATTTATACTCAACGGTTGTCGGAGACTTATCAAAATACATTCCACACCGTGACGTAGACCGACACGTAGGCGGTCCGGCAAATGAAAGCAAAACAGCACCCCACTTTGATGGATCGGACCGGAAATTGATGGTTTCCCAATGTCTCGATGATTAAAGTTGGATATTTAATGAACACGAACGCGCCAGCCGCCGGTCGGTCACGAGCGGTGGCGGTTTGAAAGCATAATTGTTCGTGTACGTGTGTGCATGTGTGTGTGTGTGTGTGCGAGTAGTTCTCCCAAACCCCCTGTTTTGTAGTACATGCTGGGCAGGGTGTTTTCTCTAGGGTGAAACCAGGCCGCAGAAGGCTGGCTTTGCTACAACTCCGACAAAGGGTGCGAACGAACGCGTTTCGTGCGCGTTTAAACCCCGAGCGGTGGGTTAGGGGTTGACGAAAGCGACAATCTTATTGGGACCTTCCAGGTCCTTACAGGATCAAAAGCGTGACCGAATATACAGAATAAAAAAAAAAGTTGTACACATGCAATACACTTAGGGACACATTTATTGGTTGTTGCGCTAAAAGGGTTGCACTAGCAGGAGGGTACTGTTGGGATGTTCCTTCTTGTTCGTCCTTCGTCCTTTTGCCAAACTGCGTCCCGACCAAACGTACACAAGCGTTCGCTTTTAATTTTAACAGGAAATGAAACATCTCATCACGCACACGCACCGCGGCATGACAGGATGCGCGTGAGTGTCACGCGTAAACTATGAAACGATAACACACACACACACACATATATAAAAAACTCTCTCAAAATGACCACCAACGCGAATGTCATGCCTTTCGTATCTGTAATCAAATCTTTTATTCGCATATTAAAAACGGTCCATCTGTCGATGGGGAAAGGATGTAGCAAAAGATTCTTTCATTCCTCATTCATTATTTTCATTTATTATATCATATAAGGAGTTTGATGCACGTGTAGAACGGGCGGTGTTGTATCTAAAATTATTATTTTTAGAGAATAATTAGAGAGGAAAAGAATTATTTTCATTTTTAGTTAAACTTACAATTTCAGTAAACCCAAAGCAATAACACGGTACTCTAGAATTTCCGTTGGTGCGAATATTACATTGAAATTGTAGATAAAATACACAATTTCTTAGCCATAGATTTTGAGTTATGACAAGATTTTTATTTTTTCTTTAGCACATGCACTATTGAATATCTCGAAACTAGTGCTACAAAACTTAATTATTGAATTAATCAATTAATGTTATTGCTTAACATATTTAGACACTTTACAAGTAAAACTGGAATATTTAGAGGTTAATATCGATATTGTACTTGATAACATTGCTTGAAGTAGATCCCATGTGGGATAAAATGGAAATTTTCGATCCTGTCAGATTTAATCATATTAAAATGTTACAATTCTGGTTTTGAAGCTGTAGTCTAAACCAAAAGCCTTCGATTCTAGGAAAGATACCACCACTACCTGTACGTTTAGCACTTCAACTCGAAAAGAAACTAGAAATGATTCCACCTTTATCACTTCATCTCGGAAAATTTTTATACGTTTTTCATATAAATTTACACATTTTCATATAAAAGAAATATAAGAGAGAAAGTAATCACTCTTTTCAAAGAGTTACGGAATTAAAAGGTCTCTACAAGGACTCGAATTGATTAGGTTGATGATCGAAATAATAGGTAATTTTTAAGAATTTTAGTAATGTAATTAATTATTCGATCACTTTAAAATATTTGGCGCACACTGTAGTTAAAGGTGTGAGATAGAATTATAATAAGAACGTAGAATGAGTGATTGATTTGAACTAATCATGATTATGAGTACGTTCTTGCAAGTTTTATTTTGCTGATAATTACGATAAGCTTAACATGAAGGAAACTATTTAATTAATTGCAAATCGAAGATAATTCTCACGTATAAATCAATGCTCCTTACATAAAAAAAAAACAACAAACTCGCTATCAAAACTTGTAAAACTACTCTCCCTCCAGTGGGTGTTTTCTTGCACGAAAGCTCACCCTCGCAAGGTGCGAACCGCTAATCAAGTCCGGAAAAGAGTGCCAAGGGAGAAGAAAAAAAAACGAACTCCTGACTCCATCGTGAACCCTTCGTCCACAAATCCGCACACACCCGGCAGGGATTTGGGCAGGATAGACACGAGTGTAATTCAATCATGTTTCGAGCTGGAGTGGCTCTCGTTGGAGGAAAAAAAAAACACTAACGCAACTACACCACCAACATCAGCATCCGACGGGTTGACGGTGCGTGTTGCTTAGAATGAAGACGAAACATGAAAGAGAGCAGAAGCAGCTACAAAAAAAAACAAAACACACCCAGAGAAAAGACAATACCAAAGCTAAACATGGAAGAAGAACAACAAAAAAAATCAATCCAACTTCATCCTGCTTCATCAGCCCTCCGGGCGGCCAAGTTCTCCTTAACGCATTCTGAGGTCTGCTCCCTTCTTTTTTTCCGGTGTGCGCTTGTGTGGTTATTGCGCACAAAAGGACGAACACGCGCCAGACATCGGGTGCAACCATCACGAGCCAAACGGGCCAACGATAGCAACGTCCCCCGGGGGTTGGACTTTTTCTTCTTTTTATTATTATCTTTCACTCTTTTGTTGCTGTTGCTGTTGCTGTTGTGTCGTGGTGAAATAATTGGGAACGGACGAACAACGAAGCAACAAAAAAAAAACGACAAAACCCCGGAATAGGTCGTATCTTTGGGTCGTAAATTTGGAAGGAACGGAACCTGTGCACGCTGGGTGTCGATGCAACCGTGCAAGCGCGTACGGTGCAGTTTCGATGCAGTGGCTGTGTGGAACATAAAGGCCAGCTGTTACGATTCCCGACAGTGAAGGATTAAATAATCTAATCCTGAGCAGAGCCCGGAATCACGGAATCACATACTGCCACTCACGGAAGCGGTCCCGTTGCAATGAACAAACTTTTTCCTGATGAAGCGAAACTATGATGGTGTTTGCGGAAAATGAATTTTTGTTTCTTGTTGGCTTTAGCACACTTGTGTCATCATTACTTGTCTTTTATATGATAGTAAATTTCACTTTATGTGAGTTTTATTACGTATTTCCGCACAAGTTTTGTAAAGTTTTTTTCATAAACAGTTTCTTTTTATTACTAATGTTTAATAATCAAAACTCGTACCGAAAAATCTTGAAACATTTCCCCACTTCATTACAACTGTGTCGTACGATTCCAAAATAGGATATTTCATCTCCCATTTAATAAACATCCTCAAGTGCGCTTTAACTTTAACTCCACCAAAAATAAAAACCAGCGATGGGCATTTTATCATTTTCTGCTGTTTCCTTCCATTAAACTTCCGCATTTGTTTCCCCCCGTAACAGCGCTAGACAGCATTTATCATGCCGCTAAGCGAAATATTATCAATCTTCTCAAGAACGGAAGGCAATAAAAAGTAAAAAAGCAACCACACACACACGCTCATAGAAATAATTTCCCAAGTATGAAAAACTGAAAATTACACTTTGACCGTGAAGGGAAAACGGGAACGGGTGTATGTGGAAAAGCAGGAAAGCATGAAGCCCCAACACCCCTCTAGCTCGTGCGATAGTGATTAGACGCTACAAGAACCCGGTAGCCGTGTTGGTGTTTTCGGTGAGGGTAGTTGTACGAGGCGAAACAATCCATCCCCTTTCAGTGATCGGTTTTTCTATTGGGTTCGTGCATGGACGCGATGGTGAAGGATAATTCCCCTTGTCCTATTTTACACATCACAGCAAACACCCTTGGTAGAACCTTTCGGATATCGCCGGTTCGGAAGCTCATCCGTTAATACACGAAGGGAGGAAAAGTGGGTCGAATGGGTTGCAGGGAGAGGGAAAAAGGGAAAATCGGTGCACACATGTTGGAAAATTGCAATTCGCCTTTGTGCATGGGAGAGTTTTTTTTTCAGTTGAAAATCATATGGTTTCTTTTGAAGGTATAATTGTATTGAAACTTTACACAAACATAAAATTTAGAAAATAAGATAAAAATGAAATTGTCATGGATAGTTTGAAAAATAAGTATTCAAGGATAAAATAAACATACGAAAAAAATTGAAAAATCCCTACAAACTGCAAAAAATAAACTTTGTGCCTGTCACAGAAATTAAGTGCAAAACAGTATACACTTTTTGCAAAACATAAAAAAATATTAGAAAACGCAAACCTCTCAATAAATAAAACAATGAAAATACCAATCCAAATAAAATAGAAATGTTACAGAACATTATAAAAAGTAAAACAGCAAAAACATAGTTCGTAAAATAAAGTAAACAAGAAAAGATAATGAATGAGTATATGAAATTCAAGCAGAAAGATAGGCGAACTTTGAAATGAAAACAAGAGGAAAAAACTCGAAAGCATAAAAAAATTGTTAGTAAATAGTTCACAAAGAAACAGAAATAGCATAAACCACTCGAAAACAATACATCAAATAAACGAAACGTTAAAAAAATGTCCCATAGGATAAAAACATCAAAGCACGAAAGACGTATCTAAAGCGACATTTTAAAAGAAAGCGTAAATTGATGTGCTTCGAAGTGCAATATATTAACAAAACTGAAGCTAATTAAAAACACATAATCAAGCACACCTTTTGCCGCTTTTTCGGCGTGTGAGTGAAGGGTAAAATCTTCCCATTTCACTCATGCCGATGACTTTTGACTGTTCCACTGCCTTAATTACACACTTCTAACACCATTTCCACTGTCCATTTGCGAGCAGAACCTGCAACCCCGGCTTGAAAAGGCGTCCAACCAATCGGTCATCTTTACTGCTTTCCCTTTTGGGCTGCTGTCCGGCTGTCTTGCCTTCCTCATTAAAAAGGACGGAAAATTGAGTCCTCCACAGCTGGCACCATAAAGTCGGGCTGGTGTTCACTTTTCTCCCCCAATGCGCTTTTTGTATATAAAACCGAACCACCATATCGGGACTGTGAACCGAACCGATGACGACAACGGCAACGACGACGATGACGACGACGACGACTTATCGTTTTCATCTTCCGGCCCCGGTTCACTAAGCCCGGTTGATGATGTCCAACATAATTCGATGGTTTGTCATCGGCTACCGTTTGTTATTATCGTTATTGTTATTGTTATTACGGGTGTGAAGCCGTATTGTTACTGTTATTATTAATAAAGCGTTCGCAAGCAGCACTTTGTCCGATGATCTGGATCGAAAGAACCGGGCGGATTGAGACAGGGGAACGGCTTGGAGATTCCTTCGCTTTGAAGCGTCGAGAAAGGGAGAATTTAAATATTGAATCAATCATGCTTGATTTGGGGTTTAATTTTCTTTGCACAGCAGATTAGGGAGCCATTTAGTTTGGGGTTTGGGGAAATTTTGAATGCAGGTTTTCGTTGTACAGAAAGAAGTTTTATAAAAATGTAAACAATCTAATAGTAGTAGTTTAACTAGTTTTTCTGCAAATTGAAACAAAATCAGTACAAAAATAAACAAAAAATAAACAAAAATAAATAAAAAAAACTAAGTCGTCCTTCAGATAAGTTGTACAAAATAACATAAAATTTGCAAAAATCATTTAAAAGCTTGAAAATGCGAATTGCATGGTAGAAACAATTCTATAGAAGATAAGAAAAGGAAGCAAATTCTGAACAATGTTGTAAAAAAAGTAAAAAACAGTTTTGTTGTTAGGTAAAAACGAAACAAAAAAAAGGTGTAAAAATAATAATAAAAGCACATTGGACGAAGATTTCAACATCTTTCCTCCTTCAGAAGTAATTGCTACAGTTCCCGATAAAACTTTTTGACGGTTTAACCCAATTAACATCCTGCCCTGACGGCTATATTTGTTCTTGAAAATGCTTAGACTTTGTGTGTTGCTTTCTTTCGTCGCAGCAGTTGACGATGTCCCCCTTTCTAGCGCTTTATATCTTTATTCGTATGTTGAAATAAGCTTTTGAAAACTGTGGCTTTAGACTAATAAAATCATCAAAAACACACAAATAACTTAAAAGATGTGCAAAATTTCTATTTAAATAGGAAAGAAAACTATATATTATTCTTCATTTAAGTCCTTTTACGCATAAAAAAACCTACCATGCAACAAAAAAACCTAAATCTCCCCACTAATGAAGCGTCGTTTGGAAGTTTCTGCGAGCAAAAAAAAAGAGAGAAAAACTTTTGACCATATTCTAACTTTTCCGCTAACTTCTTTTAATCCACCATCACACACCAGGGCGTGAAAAATTCCCATTACAGCTTAAGATACTTTTCGGTACGGCATGGCAAGAAGAAAATATATAAGAAGGCACATTTTTAAAATGCAGCTTTTATGACGCTCAGCAAAATGGCATCAAGCTTTGTGCGATGCAATCGCCGAACACAGGAAAAGGTATGAAATAACAAAAAAGCAAGAAAGAAAATGCTTCTTTTTTTCATTCGTTTCTCCAAAGAACAAAAAACCACTAAATGTGGCCGATAGAGAAGATGATGCTGTAAAGTTTTTTACGAGTCGGCAAGCCACAAACTGCACTAAAACGCTCAGCCATGAATGCTGAACCTTTCTGTCTCGAAAGCAAACCGGCCCGAGCAAAACGTGAAGCGAACCATTTCGTCCGTTGAGCTGCGGCAAGCGTACTGGTCGGACTGAGGACGCTGCACTGCCCAGAGCTCAAATTATAATATTATGATAGATTTATTGCGTTAGCTGTGCGTTTGAGGGTTGTTTTTTGTTGTTACGATGTATAAATGGTATAGATCATTTTTTCTGTACATTTAGCCACGTGTTGTCCCTATTTTTTTTTTACATAAAACGTCCTTTACTAATCCTTATCACGCATTTGTTGAAAAGAATATACTTCTATTCTTCTTGCTGAAATTAGAAATATTTGCTACATACAAACAAACGAGTTCGCATTACAATTGCTGCCAAACTAATTAATTCCAGCCAACTACAGCCAAAAACGCACTGAAAATTGCACTTAATCTTCCATCCATATCCGCAAGTGCGTTGAAGTCCAAAAGTCTGTACTCCTTGATTCCTTCGCACAGGTTCATCTGTTGTTCTTCCATTTACTGCCTGGAAGGACTGCCTTTAATGCGCGATTTGTTCGAGCTTCCCTGGTTTTTTCTGCCCTTCTTTTGCTCTGGCTCTGGTGGTGACCCACATTCTACCGTAGTTCAGCACATCTCGAAGACGCGCAAGATTTCAGTTTGGTGAACTTTTATTACGTTTTTTTGTTCGCTCCCGGTTTCTGCTCAGCAAATGGCAAAATAAACCTCACGGCGTTGGTTCGCGCAATTGAAATTGGGAAAATTCACTAACACGACCTCACCACGTCGCCTCTGTGCTTCGGACGCACGAAACGTGATGGAAGTTCTACCGTCCCGCGTTCTGGAGGATTATTTTCAGCAAAATGGTTGTGTTGTTTCTGGTGTTTATCTTTTCCTTCGTTTTTTCCCCCTTTTCTCATGCTGTTTGCCAAGCTTCTTTTCTTATTCGTTCCGCCCAAAGGAAAAGGATGATGATGATGAAAATTTAATGTGATTCAGGATGGAATCCACCCGGAAAGCCTGAGAAAGGTGCATGAAAAACAAGCCCCCACCCTCCCCACCCCTCGGGGGAAAGTAAGAAGAAAACAAAAGGAAAAGAAAGAACACCAAGTTTGACGTTGTTTTGTGATAACAGATTTTGGCTTAGAGCTTTCTTTGCGGAGTTGGTGATGGTGGCATAATTTAAAGGTTGATTATGGACGTAATGTAAAGCGAAGCTTTATAGTGGCAAACAAATGAGATGGGTGAATTTTTTTTTAACACTGTTTACTTTTTTTTATATTCAATCATATTCGTTTTCAATTGATACTTCAGTTATACGAAACAAACAATATTATAAAATTTATTTATGTATTTTATGCATTATTTATTTGCTTTTTTTCTAATTTATTTATCAGTTTTTAACTGTTTTCTTTGCGTTTTTATAATTTATTTTTTTTCAATAATCTTTCTTTTAAATTAAATATTCTTTTTTTTAATTTTCCCTGGTTTTATAACTTAATTACATAAATTATATAAACTATATAATTACCGGCAGGTTCGTAATCATAAACCTATTTTAAACTGATTTTTTTTTTGCACGTTTTAATTAATCCAGTTTAGAAACAATATATTATTTACAATCATTCAAGTACAAAGTGCTTGCAATAGATAAAATAAAATCTAAATGGTATTTGAAGTGCATGAACAAGAAAGGAAATAAAACAAAAAGTTGTAAAAACTACGTATAAGATACGTGCTATACTAAAAACAACACAATTCCTAATTGAATTACTGCAAACAAATCAATTTTACGTACAATAAAACAATTACTTAAACAAAACAAGAGAAGAAAACACATTTTTCTAAGGAAACCCTCAACTCATCTGCGTCCTTGAACCCTGGGACATCTTTATTCATGATTTTGGTGATGGTTTGTAAAATTCGTGGAAAATGTGTTCCCACACCGCATGCCAGTTTGCCAGCCGGGTAGTCGGCATTTTATTCGCGGAACTACTTACGTTGCCGTTGGAATACTATATACACGACCCGGCACACCCGGCCCGGATGGAGTAAAAGTTCGCCGAACAGCAAGTTCCCTGCGTTCGAGTGTGGGCTATTAGATGAGCGCCATACACATTCATTGCCGGCACTCGAATCTTTCCTCAAAACAGTGCGGTGGGGTAGATAAAACATTCCGACCGCCCCACAATCACCCCATCAGCCCAGGCACGGTCGGCAAACAACAAAAAAAAAACATCGAGAAATAAAACCTCCCCGGGAGCAGGAATGCCAAGGATCGATTGTGAATGAGCATTTCGGGATGGAACTACAAGGATGAAATGCACGAACACGAACATTATCCCGTGTGCTGTTGTGTTGGAGTAGAAAAACGTGAACGACACAAACAAAAACAAAAATGTTGGTTTCTCACACACCCAAACTGTCCCGGCGCTGTCGGGAGACTAAAACGAACAGCGCGCGCGCGATGGTTGTGTGCGTGCCAGTTTCATCCTCGCTGCCAACTTGCCGTTAGTGTGTGTGTGTGTGTGTTGTTGTTGTTGTTGTTGTTCCGGTATCGCTTTTCCACCGCTTTAGCCCGTGTCCCGTGTTGCAGAGGGATGTGAAATATGAAAACACACATCCCTTGCGCGTGTTTCCTACAGCAATGGGGCGAAACCCTCCTGCTGGAACAGTTGTTCAACTACTACAAGAATTCGTGTGTGTGTGTGTGTGTATGACTGTATTGGTAAGACCGATTTGTACCGAGAGCCTCCGAGAGCGAATGTGACACGATCTGCTTCTGCTTCTTCTTCCCAACCGGAAAGGCTGGTCGATTTTCTCGTCCCTTTTTCCTCCCCCGAAATCTTCCTCCCACTATCCACCATGCTGCCACTTCCGGTGGTACGGGTTTCCCTTACCTCGGCAACGCTAAGGAAAAACCAGCAACAACAAAAAAAATGTTGGCAGCTGCAAAACCGGGACCGAATCGTGATTTAATCGAACCCGAAACTTTCGGAAAGATTTCGAACGGTGACGGTTTTTTTGGACAGGCAGCAGCCCCGATCGTTGAAATGGTCCACGAAAAGATAGACAGCGAAGGTAGAAACGAAATCGATTCCGGATAGTATTCTTAAATGCACCTTTTTTTCTGTTCAGTGTGTTTATGAAAGAAAGCTGACGGAAAGCTTAATTCAGGTGCAGTAACACCGAAAGGGAGTTTTCAGCTTGTTAAGCGCATTTGAAGCGCCATTAAGAAGCTTCTACAAACTCAAAGAAATAATGCAATCGCTGTTAATTATAAAACAAAAAGAATTATGTACTATTTCTTAAAATTTCATTTAAATTTCCCGAAGTTTATCATGGATACTTTCATTATTGTTTTTTAATCAACTTATCCTTGATTAAATAAAGAGTTTTTGAAGTGACTACTTGGATGCTCAGCAATGTTAATTCACGCCTGTTAAAATCCAAACGAATACTGAATAGCAGAACGTCGATTATCCGGGCATTTGTGAACGGACTAACCGGTTTATCGATTCCCACGGATAAACGGTCTTTTCTAATTTTGCACATACAATATGTGAAGTGGACATTGAACCAACACTTGTAATTTCATGATGCAAAATCCATTTCAACTGTTTCTAAGAAATAAAAATCGGTAGTTTGTCTCTGTCCGCTTTAAGCGTTAATTTCACATGATTGAACCGATTGACGGGCTCACCAAAACAACACAGCTGCCTATGGCAACGGATCATTTATGTCGCTGTTTAAAGGTTTCCGTTTCTTTTCCTTTTTTTTCAATATCTCGCTCGTTTTTTTTTCTCTTCCCTTTGCCGTGGATACACTCATCCCTTGAAGATCATTTAATCCGATTTCCGGCACGGTGCCTGCATTGGTGGAGGTGGCATCACAGCAACAGAAATGATAATAATAATAATAATAATAATACCGCGGACACGGATGCCCCACATCGTATGGGGCGGAAGCTGCGGGTTGTGTTTATGGTTGCCGTATATCATCATCATCCAGTACCCATCTTCAAATGGTTTCGCCTTCAGCTTCAGCAGCGGTGTGTGCAGTGAGCTCAAACGGTGTGGCCCTAAAGGTTATTCATTTCCACGGTACGTTTTCTAGTTTTTGTTGTTGTTGTTGTTGGGATTTTCGCTCTTGTTCTACTCCATATTGCCACGGAAACGATACGATTCCACGGTACCGCAGATCGATTCGGAAGACACAACAAGCGGCAGGAGTCTGAAAATACAGCACACACGATGAGATGGGCTGTGTGAGCTGTGAGTGGGTGAGAGCGAGAGTGAATTGGTGAGGAGCACAACACACATAGCTAAACAATTCGGTTAAATGCCCTAATCGATGATTGGGGGGAATTAAAACATAAGCAGCAGCACTAAGCAGTGTCATTTCCTGCTGAACTGAAATCGAGATGTAAAATGTCTTTGATTTTTCTCAATTTTGTCAAAATAAAACGCATTCTTTGTTCCATCTCACTATGGCCCTATCGCTCACGTGGGAATATCGCAGCAAACGCAGAAAGGCAAATCATATTGCTGTTGGGTGTACCATCTCTATCGCACTCTATACAAAAACTTTGTCAAAGTTCATTAAGCAGCATATCAAATGAAAGAAGAAAACAATACCCCAACTTTCATAAGCGATTGCCCGCGATTGTGACAATTGTTGGACGTCTCACTGTGCGTTTCATTTCTTCCGCTCGTTTCTCGTTTCGATGGTCACGAAATCATCCATGGTGCTGATAATCCAATCATTTAATTTTCATTTCTATAAAAGAATAACAAAAAAGTGCACGATGCCAGCGGTTTAAGGTGATAGAAAAGCGTGAACATTTTCTCCCATTTTTTTCCGGTGTCGGTTCCTATTCTTGGAACTCGGTAAGGCTGTCCATGAGCCGCCCGTGATGGGTGTGTGTGTGTGTGTGTGTGGGTTGATAGTGCTAAAAGGGCTATGGAGCGCGCGGGGCGAGCCGCAACGGGTGCAGCGAGCAGAAGCGTGTACGTGAGCAAACCAACGTGAGTCTCGCGTGCTGCCTGAATACTCGTGGAAGAGTTTTTTGTCTTGCTGTTTTCTTTTTCTTCCGTGTCTTCCGAAGTTGAATGATTTCAATTTTACAAACGATGCAACGCGGAGAAGCGAATGAGAGAAAGAAGCGAAGAAAAGCGTGTACGAGTGTAAGAGAGCGTCAAAGACAGAGAGCGAGAGAGAGAAAGCAAACGGTGCGATGCGAGAGAGAACGTATTCGATTGGCGAACGCGCGAATGAGTGAGCAAACAGAACGTGAACAATTTAGAGAAACTAACGGAAACGTCACGAGAGCGAGAGAGATTGCTCCAGCATGCGAGAGCGAAAAGGGCTCGGCATTCTGGTAAATAAACAACATCTTTTCTACCTGTTTCCTAATGCGCGCACGCACACAACCAACGGAGCTGTCAGATCTTTCTCGCGCTTAGCGCTGTTTCGGGAGCAACGCCGTGGATGTGCTCTTTCGAAATCAGTTTGCTCAGAGTCACTGTCGGGGACGGGTCCATGCGCGTCCTTGCTCCGGTGCTCGTGTTTTCGACCAGCAAGCACAAAACTCAGTTGCAGCAGTATTTTGGCTTGACATAAGTGGCAGCAGCAAAACTAACGCACTCAGTTAGAGCAACCTAATTGACCGTTTGATCGGATTCGAAGCGTGCGTGCTTGTGTGTGTGTGTTTACAAACAGATTGCAAGCAGGAACGGTCATAAATCGTTCGAACTGTAAACCTAACCCCGCCAAGCAAGCGAAGCACGCCAGCAGCAGCATTTGAGGAAAAAAAAAAGGTGTGTATTGAGGCAGCGCGATGCTGCTCGTGGCAGTGTGTAGTGTCCTCCAAGGTGAAACAAAAAAATCAAACCGACACTCGCTTTGCCCTTCGTGCCCGGTTTGCGATAACAAAAATGTGTAAAATTAGATAGAAATTCTTCGGTGCGAATGCTCAGCAGGCTGGTTTTGCTGGCGAAGTCATTCTCATCGTCCGTCTGTGTGTGAGTCGCTCGCGGTTGGTGTTACTTCTTCTCGGTCGCGTCGTTGCTCCTGTGTGTTGCAGGAGGTGAAATAGTTGTTCTGAGGGTTTGGATCAAGAAAAACGCCAAACGAATGATGATCGATTGCCGATTGCGCCAGAGTGCAATTATTGTTTGTAACTTCACTTCCCGTCGGCTTTCACGCCTGGCTTTCCTGTGCGTGAAGCTGCTTGCACGGCCACCTTTACCCCCAACCAACCATCCTTCAACCCTTAGGCGTATACGTATGTGTGTATGAGTGTGTGTGCACGGTGTGTTTTTTTTTTTCAACTGTCAAAAGTACTCGGCTGCACACACTAAACCAAAGTGACAGGGGCAATGTGCACAAGAGTGCAAAGAAGAAAAAGTGAACAGTTGCTAGACAGAGAACAAACGCGAAGCTAAAGCATGGAGTGTGCACCAGGAAGAAAGAGAGCGGTGTTAACGTGAGAGAGTTCTTCTATCGTGTTTCTCTTCCAAGTGCCGTACTCTTTCTATTGCGTTCAGTGCATGGCAGAATGCGTGTGCGCGCGTGTGTGTGTTTCCTCTCACTTTGCCGCACCTCGCACGAATGTGCGCCTGTTCTATTCCCTATTGCTATACTAGACAAGAAGGAAGCTTTCTTCTGCATACAGAAAAACAACGAAAGGAACGAGACGGCGAGTGCGTCGCGGTGTGGATGGATGGATGAGCGTTTGGTTTGGNTGGCGAAGTCATTCTCATCGTCCGCCTGTGTGTGAGTCGCTCGCGGTTGGTGTTACTTCTTCTCGGTCGCGTCGTTGCTCCTGTGTGTTGCAGGAGGTGAAATAGTTGTTCTGAGGGTTTGGATCAAGAAAAACGCCAAACGAATGATGATCGATTGCCGATTCCGCAAGAGTGCAATTATTGTTTGTAACTTCACTTCCCGTCGGCTTTCACGCCTGGCTTTCCTGTGCGTGAAGCTGCTTGCACGGCCACCTTTACCCCCAACCAACCATCCTTCAACCCTTAGGCGTGTACGTATGTGTGTATGAGTGTGTGTTTTTTTTTTTCAACTGTCAAAAGTACTCGGCTGCACACACTAAACCAAAGTGACAGGGGCAATGTGCACAAGAGTGCAAAGAAGAAAAAGTGAACAGTTGCTAGACAGAGAACAAACGCGAAGCTAAAGCATGGAGTGTGCACCAGGAAGAAAGAGAGCGGTGTTAACGTGAGAGAGTTCTTCTATCGTGTTTCTCTTCCAAGTGCCGTACTCTTTCTATTGCGTTCAGTGCATGGCAGAATGCGTGTGCGCGCGTGTGTGTGTTTCCTCTCACTTTGCCGCACCTCGCACGAATGTGCGCCTGTTCTATTCCCTATTGCTATACTAGACAAGAAGGAAGCTTTCTTCTGCATACAGAAAAACAACGAAAGGAACGAGACGGCGAGTGCGTCGCGGTGTGGATGGATGGATGAGCGTTTGGTTTGGTAGCGAGATAAACCGCCTTATGAATGAGTTTTGTGCTGTGTGTGTGTGTGTGTGTGGGAGAAGGGCCGGCAGCTAACGGGTTTGGGTGGGTGAAAGTGAATAGGAAACAGGAAAGACCGCACGAGGAAAACTCGTGTGTGTGTGTGTGTGTGCATGTGTGCGGAGGTGGTATTGACAGCAGTGTGGAGCTATTTGAGCGTGAATTCGTTTACCGAACCTTCAAGCTATTCCCGATGGTGGTGTGTACACTGTTCCTTATCCATGTTGGGGTGATTCTGTGAAATCCGTCGAAACCAGATTGTTGCTGAGAATTGTGTTGTACTGCTGCTGTGCTATTCGCGTATAAATGTGTAACTATCGATGGTTTAAAACTGCTAACAAAATGCTCTGTTTGCTGACGAGGAATCCAATTCTTTCTACCTGTACGTTGGGCTACCTTTTCATGCAAGGGTAGCGTAATTCTCTAGTTGGTGTTCGTTTTCAGCCCCAGGGAGAATTGGTTTCTACTATCTCTTTCTCTCTCTCTCACACACACACACACTCTCTCGTTTTGTCGTGTTACGTTCCTCGCAGGGGAGTGTGCGGGCAAAGGAAATTCAATACCATCAAAATGCTTTGTGCCCGAGCACGGAAGAGATGTTCTCGGAACTCTTTCTCCCAAAGATCAACAAACGCGCGCGTGTGTGTGTACGTTATTCCAAGGGGCAATCATCTTCTCGATACCTCCGTTCAATCTCGCCCCCAGCCCCCCACCCCTTTCGTCCGTCGTATGCGCAACGAACTGTCCCGTGAATGTGGTAGTGTGTTAGTGCGTGTATGTCATGCCTATGCGCAGATTTGTAGTGCGCGCCGTTTCGTTAGCGAAGGAAAAGTTATTCTGAGGTGCGCATGAAAGAGCTAGAGCTAATCCCCTCCCAACCATCCTACCAGGTTGAGCATAGAATGTGTGTGTGTGTGTGTGCGTTTTCTTTTTAGAACGATTGCGTAGACACGAGATTTAAAGGTAGCCGCGGTGCAGTAGTGCATCAGCCGCCGCATGAAGAAGATAAAAAACATTCTTCCGAACACACACACACAACAGTGCGAATGGGCACACAGTGAAGAAGCAGTACGATCAAATATGCGTTTGATCGTGGTTCTGTTTTTTTTTTTGTGTGTGTGTGCGTGTGTATAATTCTGACGAGAGGAGAAAAATATCATGATATCGATGAGCGCGCTAGATAAAGGTGGAACCATCGCGAGCATATGGGAGAGTAAATGGAAAAGGCTCTGCCGCGGCCTGCTATGCTTCGGCTCTAACATCATTATGCTTTTTTTTTGTTCCATCTCGTCTTCGTCCGTTTCCCCCGGCTTACCTTGTTTCCAAACACACATTGTTGTATGTTGAATGCTGCTGCACGCGACAGAGAGTGAGATGTTTCCGTCGATTATATAAACGCGCTGTATGTGTGTGTGT
>STHB01000010.1:23794278-23815965 GCA_018908115.1 Anopheles rivulorum
AAAAAAAAACCATGCTTAACACACAGAGAGGACACACAGAGGACACATATGCCCCGAGACATGCTGTGTGGTTGAGAATGCTCGCAACCACAAAACGAGAAACAGCGGACAGGACACAAACAGCTGACTGTTGTTTGCAGGATGGCATGAATCGAACGAAGAAAATACAAAAAAATAAGTAGCAAAGAAAGTCCGGGTGCATCGTGGAAGAAATTGGAACAAATGAGCACCCGAAAAGCACTTGCTCCCGCCGTGTGCGGTTAAAGCGAATTGATGTGTCCGGGATGTGTTCTTCTTTCTACCGAAGCATGGCCACATTGCGTACGACGACCACAGAAACCTTAATGGGGCTTCTTGTAGCTTTTTTGGTTCCTTTCCTTATTTTTGGGTTTTCATAAAAAAAAACATTATAAATATCATGATAACAGCATCATAATATTATATCCTCGTTTTTTTTTGTTTGTTGCGTTTTTGGCTTTTCTTTCGCACACCAACACAGGTGTTTCTGTGGGCGCACTGGATAAACCGCCCGTGGCGGCTAGGGCAGGTCCACCGTACGCTCGTCAAGCAAACTTCGACAGCAAAAGGTGCTGACCGGTGGTTATTCGACAGCAGGCTTCACCTGTGTCGGCAGCTGTTGTTTTTGTCGGGCCGAAGGTTTTCTTTGTGTTTGGGAAGTTTACTGCCCCAATAATAACAAGTCGGATTTTTAATTAATGGTAATGGTTTTGATTGAAACGTTCTGTTGTATTATGGGCATATTGCAGATAAAGCAAAAGTGTGCCCCATTTGTTAGTTAAACGGCCTCTGCTAAACTGGCCCCAAGTTGGAAGGTATAATGTACCGTGGGGCTTTATTATTCATTGAGCATAATTAATTTACGTTCACGGTAACTAAGTATGCTAACAAGTTTATACGATTTTAACACTCGCGGCAGACGTGTGCTGCCCTCCCGTTGGGCGTTTCAATCGCTTCCGTTGAGTGAATTTTCTACCAGTGAACTCTGGTACGAAGTTGTTAGAATTTTTGCAAATATGTCTCATAGGTCCTCTTGCTTAGGGTCTACCACAGACGAGATTTAATTTGCCTTTTGTAATGCTTTACCTAAAATAGACTAAATGACGACAATCCGTTTTATTGAAACAGATGTACCTACACAATATAAAGTACATAATGTGATTTATGTTTAGCTATCTGTTGTTGTTTTCGCACAAACACTTGAAACAATATGCCACTGCAATGTTTTCTGTGGTAGAAGGAAATGTTTTAGCAAACTTGAAAAAAAAGCAAACAAAAAATGAAAACGATGTACAGTTTTCCACGAAGTTACTACTTAAACAATAATTAAACACAACAGAAAAGCGGGCAAATTTTGCGGCCCAAGAGCTACCAAGCTACGATGCTCTTCAGCCTTAACGATGTGTGCATGTCTGCGCATAAATCATTAATTGTGTTTTTATGTCTGTTCGTCACGCTCCTTCTCTAGCATTTGTTTTGGTAGCTTTTTTTTTTTCTTCTTTAACTTTCTCACTTTGTGCAAATAGAAAAGATAAACACCGGTGTTCTGTGTCAGTATCGTAGGAAAAACGGGCTAGGAATGTTTTGCAGCAGCAAATTTAGGGACCGATCCACGACTGTATTTTCAATTTTCCTTTTCATTGTCTCTCCAATGGTGCTTATTTATTCATAAGGTTTGGAAGAAGTTGCATATCGGTGGTTGTATTCGAGCGTTCTGTGTTGTTTTACTAGGGAGTTTGCGCTGAGAATAGAAAGGATTTAGTACTGTGTAACATATTTTATTATTTTTATATTACTATCA
Organism: Anopheles rivulorum; assembly: GCA_018908115.1. Lineage (NCBI taxonomy): Eukaryota > Metazoa > Arthropoda > Insecta > Diptera > Culicidae > Anopheles > Anopheles rivulorum. The sequence continues at coordinate 23,796,098 of STHB01000010.1, forward strand.
TTTCACTTCTATTTATTTTTTCAATGCTCACTCTATTTATTTTCTCTTTCTAACATTGCTACATACTACTGTGCAATGGAAAAGAATGTATTGTGCAGCATATTTGACCATTGTCGGTTGTGGTTGCTTGCTGTTGTGAGTGCATTAGACATGCATGCTTTGAACCGGAGACACGGAGCACATGATTGCTGCATGATGTTTGGTGCAATATAAAGGCATTGCATAAATGGGCACATCGATAAATAATAATTATTAATATTTATCATCGTTAGCTTAGCTTTCGTTGCGTTGCTAGGTGTGCACGTCACCAACTGTGTGATCTCAAGGAGCAAAGAGGGAGTACACGGCACCGTTTGTTTGGTGGTGGTTAGTGTGGTTTTACAGTTGTGTACAAAAATATTCATCCCGATAGTAATAATATGTGATTAATTTGTGACAGTTTATGTTTCCAATATTGTTTCATAATTTATTTCTTTTCTTTTGATATAATAATAAGCAACAAAGCTAAATAAAACCATTCAACTAAAAAAAGTTGCTTTATACTTCATTTAATTTAAATGTCAATGAAGAACACAAACATTGCAGAACAAGTGTGTAATGGCCCTGACATCTGTCAAACGTTCATCAGTCAAAACATAAATGGTGAATTTAGTTTGACATTTCATTTATAAAATAAAACAAATCATCGCACGAAATAAACAAAATAAACGATAAAACACGAACAATGTAACCACCTTTTAACATAAATTTGGACTTACTTTTGAAATCAATTTTATTAGTAAAACTTTCCACTAAGCTAAGCTAAGCGTGCCTCAATCACTGTACGGCTACAGCCGCCTATAGCAACACATAATGGCACGGTATATATGCAATCGTCCCTCAAATACGGCAACGAACCCTTTCTACGTGTACGGGAACGGGTGAAAAGGTAGAAGAAGAAAAAATACCAACCAAAGGCCTCAACCTTTTTCCCCCGGATGGCACATTATCGAAAATGGGTTTTATTTGCTCGATAAATGCTGTTGTCGGGGGCCACATTTAAAAGCCGCTCCACACTACTGCTGCGTTTTTTGTTGTGTATGTGTATAGGTGTGTGTGTGTGTGTGTGTGTGCCCGTGTGCCATACCTGCACTGCAACATAAATAAAACCGAAACGTCGGTTTTGTGTGTGTGCGGCGACGACGACGACGACGATGCTCACGGGACCCGCCGCCTGTATGTTTGGCTATGCTTTATTGTGCCATGGACGATACATTTATTGTGTGTGCGCGCGCCCGCCCGTGTGTGTGTGTGTGCGGGGAAAGCATTATTGTGTGTGCTGTGTGCAATGTTCATATCATTTCGGTGTATCTTCAACCACCCAAACCCTACACACATACCGTTCGTATCTTCGGGATGCCCCCGTTCGATGCTCATTACATGTGCGTGCATGATGACCAATCGATAAAGCCTGTGTGCCGCTCATCGTCGCTTCCCGTACGCACACACAGCTCCCCACGTATGATTGGGATTCGGACAATTTTATGTTGGTTTATTACAGCCCGATCTTGCCATTCCCGGGGTTCCCGGGTCTGTGGTTGCAAGTGATGGTTTAATGGTTTGTTGATTTTTGGTTCTGCCGGCGACCAATTTGCCGTGCCAACATAATTCTTGCACGCTGTCCTGTTGCCCTTTGTAAGGATTGGTCCCGGTTTTGGTTTTGTTTCCACAGGATTGGGCTATGTGGCTGCGAAAGGCCTTTTCCTTGTTTCCCCGGGAGAAGAAAACAAAAACTGCATGGTGGACAATATTTACGATCATGTGTGCTCGTTTCACTTTATTTGATTGTGAAATGAAGTTGGGAACGAGCCGCGAGTATCTTTCAGACAGACGAAAAGTGCGACTCATTTTGAAAGTCATGCTGGGCTTAACTATTCACTCTCATTAAGCTGAACGAATGATTCCACGGTTTGAGTTACATTTTACGCTCGTTTTGTAAGCATCATTCTCTTCGCGGTAATGCGTGTACCATCGATAGAATCAAATCAAATAATACAANGTGTGTGTGTGTGTGCGGGGAAAGCATTATTGTGTGTGCTGTGTGCAATGTTCATATCATTTCGGTGTATCTTCAACCACCCAAACCCTACACACATACCGTTCGTATCTTCGGGATGCCCCCGTTCGATGCTCATTACATGTGCGTGCATGATGACCAATCGATAAAGCCTGTGTGCCGCTCATCGTCGCTTCCCGTACGCACACACAGCTCCCCACGTATGATTGGGATTCGGACAATTTTATGTTGGTTTATTACAGCCCGATCTTGCCATTCCCGGGGTTCCCGGGTCTGTGGTTGCAAGTGATGGTTTAATGGTTTGTTGATTTTTGGTTCTGCCGGCGACCAATTTGCCGTGCCAACATAATTCTTGCACGCTGTCCTGTTGCCCTTTGTAAGGGCTGGTCCCGGTTTTGTTTCCCCAGGATTGGGTTATGTGGCTGCGAAAGGCCTTTTCCTTGTTTCCCCGGGAGAAGAAAACAAAAACTGCATGGTGGACAATATTTACGATCATGTTTGCTCGTTTCACTTTATTTGATTGTGAAATGAAGTTGGGAACGAGCCGCGAGTGTCTTTCAGACAGACGAAATGTGCGACTCATTTTGAAAGTCATGCTGGGCTTAACTATTCATTCTCATTAAGCTGAACGAATGATTCCACGGTTTGAGTTACATTTTACGCTCGTTTTGTAAGCATCATTCTCTTCGCGGTAATGCGTGTACCTTCGATAGAATCAAATCAATTAATACAATAATTTGCTCAAAACTGGTTCGAATCTAAATTAATGCTTTATTCCCTTCATCTTATCCCTGATTGGTGGTGGAAAGTGTGCACCACTTGGTTTCCTTTATTTGTGTAGTAAATTATCTTCAAGCAGCAGGCACATTTATTCGCCCGACTGTATGCCAAGGAAAGAAAAAGCTTCTGCACCGGAATTATATTGAAGTTTACGGGAGGGCAATTTTTCAAACCCACTCAAACAATAATGCTGAAGAGCGCACACTTCAATTTATATAAATCAAACAGTTCGAATGATGTTTTTTTTTGTGCTGTATGTAATAAAATTTTATGAAAACGGCAGCTGAAATTCTTTCTCTCTATAATGCTCTCGTTTGTCGTGCGTTTAGGGTTTTTTTTTTGTTTTCATTATGTGCATATTCCTATTTCGTGCGCATTTTTGTAACCGTACATCCGTACGGGTGTATTTTTCCTTTTTTGTTTCTTTACCATCTTTAGGCACCATTTCTAGTGAAGGATATATGAAAGCCTATTCCCCGGGGGTATTTTGTTATTTTCCTTCCCTTTTCCCTTTTCCACCACGGTCAGAACGATCGAAATATGGTTCCGATCGTCTCATGATCATCAATCTACCTTCAGCGAAACCGCCTGCAAGAAGAGTGTGTCTGTGGAGGGTTTGGGTTTGAAAAATAATACCTGAAGGTTGTTTTTTTTTGTGTTCTGTTCCTTTTGCGAGGTTCAAGGTTTTATTGGACTTGGCCGGTATATCGATTCCCGCGTACCACGTTCTTAGTTTCAAATTCCTTTTTTCAGCTGCTTCTGATGGAAAAAAGGATCGGATCTTCCCCGTATGCGTGGTAGCGATCGCTGTCTAGAATGGTCGTACGGAGCAGTTGTTGAAAAACTTGTTCTTTTGAAAAGGAAATGGGATCAAACCTACAATGTTGCAGCAACTGGTACATTTGTTTCTTGGATTGAGTGATCTTGAAATTGGAAAATGAATTGCAGTTTTTAGTCGGTGCGCAAATATCTGTTTTTGTGGAGATTTCAAGACAAACTTTAAGAGATAGATAAATATTAGGTTAAATTTCTATTCATAATTTTTGCAAAAAATAAAACAACACGCAATTATGAAATAATTGATTCGAAACAAACATTTATTTTTTTAAACAACAAATTAATTATTTAAAAATTCTTGCTTTAGTTGATGAAATTTACCCCTAGTACAATACTGTACATAAAAAATCTTCGGGGCTTCTAACTTTATTTCTGGATCTCTCCCAATTCTCACTTAATCAAATTGCTTTCTTCTAACATCAGGACTTTTCATCTCAAATTTCTACCTAAAAAGAAAAACCACTCATGAAAACCTCGAATTCTCGTTACCAAGATATTGGATCTCCAATGGATGTCCTTTTGCGATGGAGTTTGGGAACTCCCCAGCAATGGTCGGCCATATCGCAAGCAAAAAAAGTGTCAAAAGCGCTGGGAAAAACAAAATCTGAAGAAAATTGCTTCATAATTGAATTTATGGCAGATTGTTTCTTCCTCGCGCCGCATCCAACCGGTGCGTCAGAGAGTTCGAAGTCTTTCCAAAAACTCCCGATCTTCAATACCACGAATTCCGCCAGTTTACGATGTGAGTTCGTCAAAAGGGCCGACAAATGCTTCTCGTTCTCCAGGTTTGTCCATTCCCTTAGTAAGGGTAGTTTTTTTTGTTGTATTTTCTTTGCTTTCATCCAATACACCTTTTGCACTGTGAGTGGAATGCGCTGTTGCCGCCGTTGGTTAGAACCGAACGGCTTCACTTGACAATGGTCTTCAGCAGACGACACCTTCACCGTGAGATGGACTTTACAGTATATCATCCAACGGCACAACTTAACCTCGCTGGAGTCGCGTGAGCTTGGATAATATATATTTTTTTCTGTGTAAAAATAAAAGAAACTCTACTCTGTCCAGCGCAAAGGGTCTGTAGAAGACTTTTCCAAGGGAGCAATAAGTGCAAGACCCTGCGAGGGAGGCATAAAATGGTTCATTAACTTTATGACCATGCTCGTAAAACTACAACTCTTGATAGTCACCGTTTTCCCTTGCCCGAGGTTTGCCATGTGTTTGTGCCGTGAATGTCCGTGCATGTGTAGGTCGTTTGCAAGTGTGTTAGATGCCCCGTCTGGCACTGATTATTTTGAAGTTTAAAGAAGGCGCACCCATGTTCCGAGCTTTGGGCCACTGAATACAATGGCAAAGACTGGAGTTACTATTAGGAGTTGATGATTTTACAGCAAATTCTATTCCCACCAGTTTTTGGTTGCGAAGATGGTACGGATTTCTCAGACCCTTTCCTTTTAGGACAGTACACCTGTGTTACTTTTCTTAGGGACCCTCGTGAGCATGTTCTAATGAAATTCTATCGCATTTATGAAATTTACACCTTCTTCTTTCACTGTGATAGAGCTTAGTGGCTTCTCTAAAACATACATAAAGCTGCGGTTATGAATCTTAACAATTCAAATGAAATTCATCAACATAACATGCTAGTGCCGGTAATAAATTTGTAATAAAACCTTTCTAAAAACATGTTTTACGCGAAAAAAGAAAAAGAACGTGATATGCACGTTGTAACGCCAAGTAAATGAAGAAATTGACACCTAACAGTAACAATATTTACAGCATAAAAATGCGTATGCGTTTCCTGGATGAAAAGAAACCTGCCCGTCGCGACGCATGCGACAAATTGGATGATAAAATTGGGACAGATACCCATTTCTTTGAGGGCTTTCTTCAATTAATGTCTCCATCCCTTGTTACCAATACCACATCCACAACCACAAGAAGAATGCACGTTGTTGCACGCGAATGTTGTTTTTTTTTTTCTTTTGCAAAATGGGAATTTAATTTTTGTGTCTTCAACTAACCGGTGCAACACTTGTGTTGTTGTGTCACACCAGCTGGTGTCTTAATTTCTGCACCCTTGAGGAGAAGCAGCCACGTTGCAGCTGCTTTTCGACCACATCGGGCATCGTACGTTGCGCGAAATAAATTAATACACAACGATTATGTTTTATGTTTATATTTATTAATATCATCATGTTTGATAGTGTCACCCCGGTTTCGTTGCGCCCTGCTGTCGATTACGGTCGGCTGTATGCTGTCCCTTCCCACATCGGTTGATAAATGCCAATATGTGGTGATAATGGATCGGCGACTAACGGCTGCAATGAGGTATTAACACATCTCTGTGTAATGGGGTTCTTGGTTTTTTTTTTTATTCTCGTGTTTTACTTCATTTAATCTGAAATCGATTTTACCGGTCTATAAGGTCGCAGACAGCCAGCCAACCAGCCTGATAATCATCGTGGTGTGGTGGCCACCTTTTCTTTATCGGTGCTGCGCTTCCATTTTCTTCTGACAGCTTGAGCCCGAAGAGCTTTGACGTTTTCATGATCGATAGGCGAGACGTGTTTTGCCTTCCGGGTGCCTAGGTGTGCCTTTCTCTCTCTCTCTCGCTCTCTCTCTCTCTCTCTCTCTCTCTCTCTCTCTCTCTCTCTCTCTCTCTCTCTCTCTCTCTCTCTCTCTCTCGCTTAGATATTGATGTATGATCGAAGCATTCAAAAATCACCTCGAATATGATGGATCGAGACGTCCTCTAAATGGGTAGAACTGCGCTTAACCAACCTGACATGTTGTTGCAAGGTGGTGCTTTCGGACAGCATCGTCTGATCCTACCATACAACAAGACTGGCAAACTGTATGCATATGCAAAAAAAAACTTTTGTTCTCTACCAAAACGAAAACTATAATTTTATCGCTTGTTTCACGAATTTCGATAGCAAAAAAAAAGAAGCATAATCGCTTGTGCCGATGCTCATGCGTTAGCGTGAACATATGCTTGCCCGTCTTAAATGCATAATAAACGGTGGCACGCGACATTGTCATTTATGGTTGATCTTGAACACAAGGGGGAGGCGAAAGGTGGGGAGAGAGGGAGGGGAGGGGGGTGGGGAGGGGATTATTACGTGTGGGCCACACATGGCCGGTTACGTTGATCCGGTGGTCTGGTTTGGCTTTCAACCAGCTTTCAACCCCATGCCAAGTGTCAACCAGACCACGTGAGACAACATTAGTCACTTCGAACTAGGAGAGAAAAAGAGCGAGAGAGATAGAAAGTGTGAGAAACAGGGCCTATGTTGCGGATTGCTTCCGAGCAGATGTGTTGATAATTGTACTGACATGTGATTTACAACCGGCACTTTTTCTGAGGTGAACCGGCAAAGAAGCGAACCGGCATCGCAACCATGCACGCAGTGGTGGGTGCGTTCGGTGCCCGATGCAGGAGGAATGGTCCAACCAAAAACAAAAACAAAAAAGGAGCACCCAACAAAACACCCAAGCTGGAAAGGAAACGGAATCATAAAAATGGGCACATGTGTGTGATATCGTACGCGCTCAAAAGTTTCTGATCCACGGAAAAGTGGGAAAAACATAATACGTCGACATTTATCGACAGCTGTTGGCGTGTGTGTTGTCGCGTCCTTGCTGGTAACAAGGAACCTTTTTTTGGTATAACGAGCGCACTATATAAACTTTACAGCTGACACCGCCTTTTTCATTAGTGCTTCGGGCGCTTACGGGCAATTAATGACATATATTGGCATCTTCTTTAAATTGAGTGTTAATATTGTGAACATGTTGCATGCATAGTACAACAAGTAGCACTGTTGAAAAGGAAAATTATTTGTTTTTGCCATTCGTTTCCTTTCTTTTTCGCTTGCTTTTTTAATAGTTTATTTTATCTTGATGGTCAACTTGTGGTAGTCATAAGTATTGCGAAGTTGTTTCATTATGTGTTTGATGCTTTGCTTTATCACAGACAAGTGTAAAACCAAAAAAAAAACATAAAAGAATATTTAATAACATCAGAAACATCAGTTTATAATACCAAAATACATGGTCATACCATCAAATCAAAACAACATCAAACTTTAAAGAAAAGTATACATAATGCTGTAATTAAACAATAATCTTTAATTAATAAATTAATCAAATCATGAAAAATAAACTACAAAATGAAAATAACAAAAAAAGTGAGAAAATTCTAACAGAAAATCACAAATTTTAAAACCCGACTACGCTCGTTTTATTAAACACACGCGTGTCGATTGAATTTACAATTTGTTGTGTTAGTACATAGCGATCCCTTTTTTTCTCTCTAGCGAATGTATAAACGAATCAGTAGCTTCTGCATGTTCAACCTCCTATGCACGAAAATGCGATTTCCATTACCGTTTCGCTGCAGTTTTCGTTTGCTGTCACGCAAATGTCACCGACCATTTGTTGGACGGTCGTTGAACTGGTGCTACATGTTCCATTCCGTTTTCCAAATGTTCTATGCATTTTTTTGTTGTTGTTCCTCCCTACCCCTTTTGCACATATANTTTTTTTTTTCTTTTGCAAAATGGGAATTTAATTTTTGTGTCTTCAACTAACCGGTGCAACACTTGTGTTGTTGTGTCACACCAGCTGGTGTCTTAATTTCTGCACCCTTGAGGAGAAGCAGCCACGTTGCAGCTGCTTTTCGACCACATCGGCCATCGTACGTTGCGCGAAATAAATTAATACACAACGATTATGTTTTATGTTTATATTTATTAATATCATCATGTTTGATAGTGTCACCCCGGTTTCGTTGCGCCCTGCTGTCGATTACGGTCGGCTGTATGCTGTCCCTTTCCACATCGGTTGATAAATGTCAATATGTGGTGATAATGGATTGGCGACTAACGGCTGCAATGAGGTATTAACACATCTCTGTGTAATGGGGTTCTTGGTTTTTTTTCGTGTTTTACTTCATTTAATCTGAAATCGATTTTACCGGTCTATAAGGTATAAGCGCAGACAGCCAGCCAACCAGCCTGATAATCATCGTGGTGTGGTGGCCACCTTTTCTTTATCGGTGCTGCGCTTCCATTTTCTTCTGACAGCTTAAGCCCGAACAGCTTTGACGTTTTCATGATCGATAGGCGAGACGTGTTTTGCCTTCCGGGTGCCTAGGTGTGCCTTTCTCTCTCTCTCTCTCTCTCTCTCTCTCTCTCTCTCTCTCTCTCTCTCTCTCTCTCTCTCTCTCTCTCTCTCTCGCTCGCTTAGATATTGATGTGTGATCGGAGCATTCAAAAATCACCTCGAATATGATGGATCGAGACGTCCTCTAAATGGGTAGAACTGCGCTTAACCAACCTGACATGTTTTTGCAAGGTGGTGCTTTCGGACAGCATCGTCTGATCCTACCATACAACAAGACTGGCAAACTGTATGCATATGCAAAAAAAAAACAAACTTTTGTTCTCTACCAAAACGAAAACTATAATTTTATTGCTTGTTTCACGAATTTCGATAGCAAAAAAAAAAAGAAGCATAATCGCTTGTGCCGATGCTCATGCGTTAGCGTGAACATATGCTTGCCCGTTTTAAATGCATAATAAACGGTGGCACGCGACATTGTCATTTATGGTTGATCTTGAACACAAGGGGGAGGCAATAGGTGGGGAGAGAGGGGTGGGGGGGGGGATTATTACGTGTGGGCCACACATGGCCGGTTACGTTGATCCGGTGGTCTGGTTTGGCTTTCAACCCCATGCCAAGTGTCAACCAGACCGCGTGAGACAACGTCAGTCACTTCGAACTAGGAGAGAAAAGGAGAGAGAGAGAGATAGAAAGTGTGAGAAACAGGGCCTATGTTGCGGATTGCTTCCGAGCAGATGTGTTGATAATTGTACTGACATGTGATTTACAACCGGCACTTTTTCTGAGGTGAACCGGTAAAGAAGCTAACCGGCATCGCAACCATGCACGCAGTGGTGGGTGCGTTCGGTGCCCGATGCAGGAGGAATGGGCCAACCAAAAAACAAAAACAAAAAAGGAGAATCCAACAAAAAACCCAAGCTGGAAAGGAAACGGAATCATAAAAATGGGCACATGTGTGTGATATCGTACGCGCTCAAAAGTTTCTGATCCACGGAAAAGTGGGAAAAACATAATGCGTCGACATATATCGACAGCTGTTGGCGTGTGTGTTGTCGCGTCCTTGCTGGTAACAAGGAACCTTTTTTTGGTATAACGAGCGCACTATATAAACTTTACAGCTGACACCGCCTTTTTCATTAGTGCTTCGGGCGCTTACGGGCAATTAATGACATATATTGGCATCTTCTTTAAATTGAGTGTTAATATTGTGAACATGTTGCATGCATAGTTCAACAAGTAGCACTGTTGAAAAGGAAAATTATTTGTTTTTGCCATTCGTTTCCTTTCTTTTTCGCTTGCTTTTTTAATAATTTATTTTATCATGATGGTCAACTTGTGGTAGTCATAAGTATTGCGAAGTTGTTTAATTATGTGTTTGATGCTTTGCTTTATCACAGACAAGTGTAAAACCAAAAAAAAACATAAAAGAATATTTAATAAAATCAGAAACATCATTTTATAATACCAAAATACATGGTCATACCATCAAACCAAAACAACATCAAACTTTAAAGAAAAGTATACATAATGCTGTAATTAAACAATAATCTTTAATTAATAAATTAATCAAATCATCAAACAAATAAATAATAAACTACAAAATGAAAATAACAAAAAAAGTGAGAAAATTCTAACAGAAAACCACAAATTTTAAAACCCGACTACGCTCGTTTTATTAAACACACGTGTGTCGATTGAATTTACAATTTGTTGTGTTAGTACATAGCGATCCCTTTTTTTCTCTCTAGCGAATGTATAAACGAATCAGTAGCTTCTGCATGTTCAACCTCCTATGCACGAAAATGCGATTTCCATTACCGTTTCGCTGCAGTTTTCGTTTGCTGTCACGCAAATGTCACCGACCATTTGTTGGACGGTCGTTGAACTGGTGCTACATGTTCCATTCCGTTTTCCAAATGTTCTATGCATTTTTTTGTTGTTGTTCCTCCCTACCCCTTTTGCACATATATATGTGTATATCCAATCGATTCGGCACAGTGGGGATGATAAGCTATCGCAATCAACCTCATCGATGCACCGAAGGCACAACAGCGCATTTTCATGGTTGGGTGCGCTTTCAATGTGCGGTGACCTGGATGCATTGCGCGGATACGCATCGGAATTGGTATTTGATGTTTGATGTGTGGAAAAGTGTAATATAATAATTGCGCGAAAAAATACGGTTTTTTTTTGTAAATGGGAAAAAACTATGTTTGAATAATTTTTATTAATATCGTTAATGGAATGCAGTTCTTTTACCGCAAAATTCACAAATGAAGTAGGGCTGCTGCCATTCAATATCAGGTCCTTTGTTCGGTTTCGATTGCAAACAAATGAATTTTCATTTAAATATCAATTTTAGCCATTCGGCAAATGAAGAAACATGATATTTAATTTAAATATAATGATTGCTTTGCCGATAAATTAATCTCTCCTAGTTGGCACCCCAGTATCGTTCCGATTCTTCGACGCATTTCTCTCCGAAACAAACTTCTACACACACAGTTCCACAAAGAATATACGAGATTTCCTTAATGATTTCATCGGCACGTATCTATGCTTCCCATTCCCGCATGTTCTTTCAATGCATTCCACCCGATAATTCCCTTTCAATTAATTACACTAACGTCAATCAAGCCGGGAAAATTCGCTCGCCATGGGATGGGATTTTTTTTTCCTTCTTTTCATCCCTTTTTCGCACATTTTCCGATGGGTTCCGATGGGCAACGAAACCGATAGTGCTGGAACTATATATATACACACACACACATACACACAAAAGCTTACCGGAAACAGTTGGTATGGGCACCATCAAACGCACTCTGCCACAGCTTAATTAAATGCCCTAATGGGGTCTGGTGGATCCCCGTCGGGTGTGAGACATTACATTTCTCCCTTCGCGTTGTTATGCACCCCCCCCGTAAAGTGTGTGTTTGTATGCGTACTCTGGTATGAAGGGAGATTTGTTTTCTGCACATTCGGGGTTTCGGTTTTGCAACACAAAGCAGCCAAGTTATTAGCCGGCAAGGACACATTTTTCCGATCGGCATTCATTGCTTTGTTTGCTAACTTTTGCTAACTAACGGCACCAATGTTCCGATGTTTATTAGGGGGAGTTCCATAAAAGAAATTACGAAACAAACAAGATAGAAAAGTATTTTAATCAAAAAGTGTAATAAAATTCGTTTCGAGCAACATAAGCTTACTGAACAGCATCTTTTTTATTTGTGGTGAAAAGTAACAAATTTTGAACTGATTGAAGTAAAATGTCAATAAAGGGTTTTCCAATACTTTTGACATTTAACTTATTTGATAAAAAAAATTAAAGTGCATATTTTTTTACTCATTTTTGAATAAATTCAATGTGAAAATAATCCTATTTTTGATGCTGGACGAGAAGATTAGTCCTTCGGGAGCATCCTTGATATATGGGTTTAATGATGGTCAGCCAAAGAAGTGGTACAGCTCACGCATATGCAGAAAAAGATTTATAACCATTGCCACCGGCGCCACCGGGTGCTAGCTTTTTTTTCCACAACGCGTTTACCCACCTCGTCAATGCTGCCTTTTTTGTTCCGCTTCGGCCAACCTAACAAAAACAAAAAAAAAAGATACAACATAAAAACACATAAAAAAAGGATTGTTATTGGTGCTCTCGGGAATGCCACAAAACCCGTAAATCCCATTCGCCTCGGTACCCGAGGAGACTTATCCATCTCTTCCCGTTTAGAGGTGGTTTAGTCGGGTTGGTCTCTGGGTTTCGTCCATCAAGTGAGGTTAACAGAAAGGGAAAGGTTCGCATTTCGTTCCGCTGCCGGAAACGGTTGCCGTTTCCAACCCAAAAGGCGCCATTTTATACGGCTCGGGACGGAAATATTCTGGACCACCCGCAGACCAACCATCACCACTATCACAGCCGTTGGGTTGGCCGTTTTGAAGGTGGAACCGCACGGCAAAGGAAAAAAGAAAGAGGAAATTCGCTCAGCAGGAGACAACAATTCCAATTTTCGTTCCCAGGGGTTGGAAGATTACAGGTCTTGGCTTCATCTCAGGCCTTGTGCTAACCTTCTGTCAATCCACCCAACTTATTCTTCCCTTTTACACACGGCCACACAGCCAAATTGTGACATGGCGTCAATCAAATGCGCTGGCCACCGTTGTTACTGCACCATCGTTCGGCCAGCGCTTCGCCCATTAATATGGGCACGTGCATATAGCGGTGCTGTAGTACGCACCCTTGCACAGACAGGCAGCCAAACGTACGATGATGAAGTGCAGCAAAACGGCATCACTTATGAGAAAAGAGAGAGAGATAGAGAGAGAGAGAGAGAGAGAGAGAGAGAGAGAGAGAGAGAAACGAGGGAAGGGAAAAATAATATATTCTAATCAGATGTGTTATTGTGTGTGCATAAAACACACAGAGGGAAGAGACGATGCAACGCCAGCCTTTTCCACGCTTAAAGTGCATCGGTTTTTTGGGGTGGATGGTCGTGTGCAGATGCGTTTGTTTCTGTGCCGGAGGGATGCTGCCATGTTGGGCAAACACAGAGAAACATCGGAAAAGAGCGTGTAGGGAGTAAGGGCTTTATATTATGCAAAACTAAAATGCAAATCCATAATTCCAGCACTCGTTCGCTGTAAATTGCAAATTGCAAGCGATGATTTGAAACACAAAAGATTGAATAAATTTAATTTGATAAAATTGTTTTACTATAAAAAATGGGTTGCTGTTATAATGAAATTATAACACAAATAATTAGTTATGTAAGAAATGTATGCGTTTAACAGAGGTTTTCCCAACAGTTTATGTGAGATACATTCTAAAGTGATCCAAATTAAAACAAAAATCGATTTTTTAAATCTTTGCAATTTAAAATGGAACGTATTGAGTATAAAAGTGGATTCTTTCAATGGTTGCAAGCTGATATTTTTTAAAAATATATTTATTTTTTCTGGAACCATACTTTTCCCATACTTTCTAAAATGACGAATAATGAGCTAGAAAAGCTTTATATACTATCATTTTTTTCTATTTTCGTTTATTTTCTTTTTTTAATTTAATATATAAACCCCTGTAATAACGGCTTGAAACCCTGCAAGAATGAACTTTTGACTTATGATGCTAATTAATCATTATCAGTGGGGAGAGTGCAAGCTTGTGTTTTTCTTCTACACCGGAAACAGCTGATTCTTCCAGTTGTTTACATTTGTTTCTTTTCCAGCTAATCAATTCCACATACGAGACTTGAAAACGACAGTTCATTTCTTTTTTTCTTCTTATGTGTTGTTTTGTCGTTTTTTTGTTTCGGTTTTTGTAATATTTTAATCTCACGCCAGCTGTAGCATGAGAGTTGTTCTTACATCTACCATTGATCCGTTGTTCGCATTCTAGCAATTTATTTGGTAAACTTCCTGTATGTTTTAATCTAAACGAAACCAATGTTGTTTTTTCTTCTTCGTTTATACTGTATATTACATTATTTTGGTTTCTTTTGCCTTATCTTCTTGTTTTCTTTAATTTTGCTTTTTTTTACTCGTAATGTATTTCTTGTTCTATTTACTATTTCCATTCAACACGTTACAAAATTATTCTAATTGGTTTATTTTTTTTTTCAATTGAATTCTTCGATTGATTTGTGCTATAAATATCTTTGCACATAGCTTATTTTTCTCTTGCTTCAACAATAAATCCCGGGAACATGTATGAAATGGATTTCATTTCCATTTCTCCGGTCACGATTTTGCATGATTGACGATCAATCAATAACACCCCATTGTGTTCGGCACCAGTGCCCAGTGTGTACAATTAGCACATTATTGCCCACATCGCAGCGCCAATTCCAATCTCTGGTGTGGTTCTCGCGCTTCTCCCCCGTATGTGTTGTCAATCATACTTAATCTTCGTTCCGCAAAACAAATGGTTGTGCTGGAAAATTAATTTTGTACATCCTCTCCCCAAAATCGCACCACTTTTTTACCACCCCAAATGCTGTTGCTGGTATGTGTCACACACAACGCGATCCCAATCGCTGCCCCCCGGCGGGCCAATGTGACGAAGACAAATCTGTGTGCCGATTTCCGCATCACATTTTCTGGTGCCGTTGGCACTTTTGCTGTGGCCAAAAAAAACGGTAAGCAGCAATAAAAAACAAGCAACAAAAAACCCCTTTCGCGAATTAGATACACATTCTTCTGCCACCGAAGCGAAGAGGCTGCAGTCCGTCGGCAAATAAAAAAAAACCAAGCCAAAACTCTCGATTTCGCATTCGTTTTAACACCCGTTCCGCAAACACGCTTCGTCTCGGGCTTTTCGATTCATTCACTTCCTTCCTAGACAACGGAACGCGTATATCGCGCCCATGTGTGTTTCACTATTTTCGGTCGGTTTTGTTTTGATTCTTTCGTTCGTAGATTTCGCAAAAAAAAAAAACGCTAAATAGCTTGCCAAAATGCCGTTTATTTTTTGTTGTTGTTCGCGGCCAATAACGGTCGGATTAGCGGTGGATTTAGTTGCGTGGTTTACGTTGCCGGAGGACGGAAGTCAGTAACACCAACAGAGAGAGAGAGAGAAGGAGCGCACGCGACGGCCACCATCAATGATGAGATGTGGTGGTGGTTCATTGTGTTATATGTTTTTTCTTGTTCTCTCTGTTGCTGCTGCTGCTGCTGCTGCCGTGTGTGTCTGTCTTGTGCACCACCACCAAAGCCAGCACAAAGCGGCGTAACAGCAAAACAATAATCATGTCATGGCCGTGGGAATAATTTGCGCACATTAAAATCGGCACACGACACGGCGATGGAGAGTCGACGACTGCCACGCAAACCACTGTGCAACCGTGCGGGAGAGTATTTGTTTTCTTTTTATGGATCTTGTGTTTTTTTTGGATGGAAGCCAGGTGGCGAATTACGACCCCCCCCCCCCTGATTACCTCCCCAAAAAAAGTAGGAAATAAAGGTGTCTGCGATTTTCCAACCGCCCAACAGTTGGTGTGCGCGGGGCGGTGTCTTCATCTTCATCTAAATCCACTTGCCTTAGGTGCCGTTTAGTGTTGATCATAATCTGTGTAATGCTTCGCTGCTAATGGGTGTGCTTTTATTGTTAATCTTGATTTGCTATGCTACAAGCAATTGAGAGTGTTATTTTCGCCCATTTCGCCCAAATGTTGCTACTGTGTAATTATTCGCTTAAAGTTGGATGTTTTGAAGATATTTGTTTTGGTGCCGTGACCAGGATTATTGATGGTGCTTCGAAAGAAAAAACTTCATTTTAATATCATTCTTCCAATTTCTAATAAGACCACATTTATTAACAAAAAAAAACAGCCATTGTCTCTAATCTACAACCACCATGTATATGGAATGGCATGGTTCATGAAACATTCATTATAAATATTTGCTTGTTTTTGCATAATCTGCTTGGCAAAGGCTGCGTACGCGGAAGTGTGTACGCTGAATGACATGTAAACCCTCGCGCGTAAAGATTATTTCTTGCATCCTAATCCACATCGCGTCCATCTCATCGGTGTCCGATGTCAAGCTGCCGCTTTGTTACTTGGTTCGAATGCCATTATAAAGTGTCCCCCCCCCCTTTTTTTGCTATCGCGCCGTTGTTACCCTTAACTGTTGGGTGGATAATTTTCCACCATCGCATACATTTTCCACTCACTGTTTTGTGAGGCAAACTTCATCAATTTTCCATTTTTAAGTACCTTTACAAACACCCCTCGTTCCACAACGCAGCGATTCGATGGAGGTATTGGAGGGACAGCCAGAAAAGATGGGTGTTGTGATTGAAATTGCTAAATAATATAGCACACCCTTTGGCAATGCACTAATGCACGCAGATGCACACGCAAAAGATGCAACCCGTGGAACGCCCGGGAATGGGAGAGTTTAAAATTCTTATTTCTCTTTAAAGCGCATGATTTGCACTCTCCCTCCAGGGAATACAAAGCCAGGAAATTATGATGAACGCAAAGGGCACGTGCCGGATGTTGCATATGTGCCAGCCCGGGCACCCCTTATCAGAAGTGCAAATTTTCCGCAAGAATGTTCTTCCGTTTTTCTGGCTTTCGGCTTTTTGTGCTGATTTTCGAACCCCCGTGTTTCACAGCATTAGGGACAGGGCACTGCGATAGGGAAGATTTGTCGCATGCAAATAGCTGTCCGGGCACTAAACAAAATGCTGTTTGCTGTAAATGGAAACAAGAAAGTCTAGAAAAGCTAAGGGAAGGATTTTTGTGTGTCAGAGTGTGGTGTGCTGTCGTAATGACGGTCCCCTTATGCCCTCTCCCTTTCAACCCCGATCTTCCCTTGTTCTTAGTGTCATGTCCAACTGCTAAATGCATACGGAATCTGGCCAATCTATTTTGACGACTAATCTTTTTCCCCCTTATTGTGCTCCTGTTGCTATCCGGTGGGAAATGGTATTGGAAAATTTCGCTTGACCATAACCGTACAGCTCCCAGTTTTACGTGGTCTCGTACAAAAACTTTTCCCCCTATTGAGAATATATTCCCATTTCGATGCAAACCTTACCCAGACCCAAAATGGTCATTTCTGTTTGTTTTCCTTCTCTACTCCAACCCTAGTTCATTTGGTTTTTTTTCCATTGGGTGGATGACCACTGTGGAAAACTATTCTCCCGGGGGAGAAAAAAAACGCATTTTTCCAATGCATAACATTCGGCTCGGATAGAGCATCGTAAATTGGCCGACCCGATTTGTCTGCTCATCGTTCAATAACGCACACACGATGTGTTTGATCGAGGTAAAATATAAAGTTGCAGACATGGTTGTAGGATTCCATGTCCCGGACATGTTTAATATGAAATTTTTCTCCTACCGTACGCTGTTTGAAGTTTTTCATTTTATGATAGTGCTCGCTACGATGAATGATATGTGTGCCCGGGAATATTTGTAGCATGGGTTTTAAGTGCACAGTATTGTCCGAACTGTTTAATGTACCCCAACAAGGCCATTCCTTTTTCATATATTGCATTTCAACAATAGTGTACCATTTTAAATATTTACACTCGACTTTACTGCAGTCCTTCGAGTAGAAAGCAATATTTCACTGTTTCTGGTGCCGTGACCAGGATACAAGATGCTGCCATGGAAATTATTTGAAGTACTTAATTGATTTCGATATTTCTTTTGTGAATGGGATATGTTTTCTTGCTTTGCAAATAATCAATCGTAATTAAGATAAGCAGTAAAGATCGTTAACACGATAAACTGATAATAAATTGCTTAAGAATGGGTTAGAATATTTAAAAAGTTACTTCGCTTGAGATGGAACAATCGAAAGACCCTTATGTTTAGCTTTTAAAACCCACCTTGTAAGCGTGAAATTTCTTATAACAAGAGCTAGAGGTGTTTGCTAAGCTGCGTTTTTAAAGTGTATCCGGTTCCTTCCCCCTTAAATATTTACGGCAATTTCCTTTCGAGACTAATAGGAAAAGAAAACGACCTCGAAGGGTGTCGATAATTTTATTCGGTGTGATCATAAATTTAAAACTCAGCAATTCAATTTTTTTCCCTCGCCGGTCACACTCACACCGGGAAGCAAGAAAAGAAGGTAGGAGAGTTAGATTTTTTCGCCGTCATTGGAAAGCAATGTGTAAAGGAATATAAAGAAAACCCTTTTGGAAAGAGAAGATGATCATCTGCCCGGTGCGCAGATACGTCTCATCGGGGTATGTACGTGGCCTCGCGTTCACCTTGACCTGTTCCGGGTCCCGAGCCTGTGGCTCGATAAATTATCTCGTCTCGTAGAAAATCGGAAGGAACTAAAGCAGCATGTGTCAGTGAGCAGCGGATCTTGCTCGTTGACTTTTTCCCCCCCATTATTGCATTGAAGAACTCGGCACTGATATTTAAAAGGGGTTTATTTCATTTTTAAAACGTTGCTTATGTCTATGTTTCAACGAGTAGGAAGTAAACGTACAATAGAATAAGGAAAAATCGAGCCACAGCTCTGGAAAAAAAGGGTTCATGACGATGTCGGTTTTTTTTTGTTCGAAAACGGAAGAAAAAATCATTATGAAAGGACTGTGTGTTTTTTTTAGTGCCAAAGAACACTTCACTGGGCCGACGGAATTTAATCCAGACAAATATTCTGCGCACGTTCGGCAGCAAAATGCAATTGATGGACGCATTCTTGTTTCAGCCGGCGGTGCGGCTGCCTTTGCGAATGATTTCAATACAATTGCGGCATTTTCATTTTGATATGATATGCCTGGCTGGTGGTTTGTAGTGGTGTTCCTTTTCTTTACTGTGGAATGGTGTCCGGCTGTTGTGGTAGTATTTGTTTCGACCACAATTTAATTTTATATGCCCATGTGTTCTTGCTGTTTGTACTTTCAAAACTCAATCAAATATTAATCGAATTTGTTTTCTTTCTTTTCGTTTATTTTCAGGTACGTTTCGCTGATTCCTGTATTGGAGTGGGTGAGAAAATTAAATTATTGTATAAAATTGTTTTTAATGCTTGCGTCAAACTTCCTGCTCATCCTGAAGGAATCTAAAATATCCTGGTGCCACTTCACTTTCGACAGATGGTTGTTAGGGTAGGGTACTTCTTTATATGCGGTCATGCGGGATTTCCTGTGGCTTTGTCATTGTTCCTTTTGAGCGGAAAAGGCATCTTTATTTCGATTAATGATACCAGCAGAATTCCATCCACTCAAAACTACACTCGAGCGTTGCTGCATGCTCGGATTGTGGAACTGATGGACACATCGTTTTCTTTTTTTTTAGTCTAAGTGATGTTGTACCTTTAGTTTGGGGTCAGTATTCGTTTGCGTGGATGATTATAATGATCTTTGGTTGGGCGTGCCAGAAAGTATAGTAATATTTTTTTGCCCAATGCGGGATGAATAATATAATCATTTAGATGCACAAGAATGGTGGTTTCTCAAGAAAATAATATTATGTTAGAAGGATTGAAGGAGCTCGATGAGCATTTGGAGGTTCCAAAACAATATTATAACCGGAATGATTCAAGTCAAGATTATCATAGTATTTGATGAACTGTTCATGAAACTTTCTCATACATTCTACATTCA
>STHB01000010.1:23823696-23864984 GCA_018908115.1 Anopheles rivulorum
CACCGTTCTCGTATTCTCTCTGTCGCTCTTTCGCCCGAGCGCAGAAAAAAAGCACATGCGACACAACACACGATCAAAGCCTGCTTCGATGACGTATGACAAAGCAGTCGAGTGTCAAACGCGGCGCGCACTTAAGTGCGTTCCGCTGTGTGTGTTTTGTTGGTGGTGGTGAGCAAGTAGGAGAGTGTTTATTGTGTACTAGCGCTTCGCCTGCACCGGCATGCATGGATGAGCGAGCGAGACAAAAACAGTGGCGGGGTTGCTGTGTTTTTTTTTTTTTTAAGCACACAGGAAATGATACTGATGTGCGACACCACGTGGAGTGGCTTTCTAGGAGCAAGTAAAGTAAGCGGTGCTAAAGTGGGCACATTTAGCGGAAACTGGAACTTAGCAAGTAGGCAGTGATTATATGAAATATTTCTATGATAAATAGTTTAAATTATAGTTCGTTTGGACACAACAGGATGTTCGGCACCCAATTGACATTTTTGACATGTGCTGTTTTAGTAAAAACCACGGCATCTGCAGACAGGTAAATGACCTTTCATCTTTGTTTTGAATAGATCGAAATTTAATTCACGAAAAAAAGGGAGACTATCATTCCGACGATTTGCACCCTTCTGGCTTGGTGTGAAAATTCCAATACATTTTCTTTTTTTAAAGCTCTTGTACTGACAAGGTTTTAAACGCTTGCCCTACCGATGTTTCGAGGATGGCAAAGCAAAAGCAGGTGTGTTCCGGAAAATCAACACCGGTAGTGCAAAAAAAAACAATAATGACAAAAAAAAACAACCCTCTGGGTTCGGTAGATGACGACATGCGCAAAAACAACACTCTCCGTTCGTTAGCCATCGTTTGCTGATTTGGGTGTGCATATTTCTTTCTCATCTACTGTATGTGTGCAGGGTGTGCTGCAATGCTCCAAAATGTCGGTCCAGTGGGTGTGGGTGTAGTGAGTACGGTACACGGTTGGAGGACAGGAGGACATAACATGAAAATGTGCTGTACATATTCCGAAACACTACGGCACATCGAGGCGCGAGAGAAAAAAAAAACAAGCAAACCCGTAAACGACCGGATGTCAAAGCGATTTCCGGGAAAAGACGATTTCCGCCAGACGTCGGCAAAACGCGTACGGTCGTTGAAGCATGGTTTGCCCCTTTTGCCCAGCCCACAGCGACAACAGTATAACTCTTTAAACTGTAATCAGAACTTTTTGGGGGGAAACGGTTTTTTGGTTTGTTTTGACGGTTGGCAACTTATCAGATAGAAGGTAAAACAACTGTCAAAGGGTGTACTATTTTCAGCATTTTTGGTTGGTTTTTTGTTCCCTTTTTTTTCTGGGCATTTCAATAAAAACAAAGCAGTTTCATTTGACACATTTTAAATAAGGGCTGTTGAAAAAAAAGAACAAGTAAAGAAGTTGTCGAAGGGTTTTAGATAGGTATCACAATCTAAAAACACCGATAATAACAACAACAACAAAAAAGGTTGCAAATAGAACATCATTAACAATTCATCGATTCGGCATCGTAACAGAACGACTGCCAAGATTCTGATCGTACCTTCTAAACGGTACGGACAGGGGTCGATTTAAACACACCATTTGACATTTCCATTCGACGCGCGGCTTTGTTGCCGTTTTGCTGATCGAAGAATGCCCCGAGAATGGAATGTCGTTACTAAACCCAAAACGTTGATTTTGTGCTCTGCTGAGCTTTGCCACCCTTTTTTGTTTTGTTTTTTTTTGCTCGCCAAATCTAAGCAATTTATCTTTCTCTTTCTGTCCACCATTCTGCGGGCTCTAGTCTCATCAGACTGGGAATTATTTTATTTCCTTTGCCCGGTTTTGCTTTCCCCGCTATGTGTTTGCTGTTTGCTGCTGCTCAACTGTCGCGAAAATGCGAAAAGTTTGTTGAGCTCCCCGCAATAAAATGCTCTGCCAGCAATGCGAAAAAACAGCACAACAAAGTTTTTCTTTCGTTTTCTTCGTTTCATGGCATGCTGTGTGGCACACGGAAAGATGTATGCTCCCCACTTCGTTAGCCATTCCCTTCGCGTTTGCTTTCCGTGCTGGTTGGCGTTAATTTTGCATCACTTTTAGTTTCGACACCAAGCAACCATGTCACTTTGCACTTGCTGTGTGTGGGTTTGCCTGGTCTATTGCTATTTTGGAAATAATGCCTCTCGATCTGAACGTGTGTTTGTTTGTTTGGGCGTGCCACTAGGCTAGCAGTCGACAGAAAACTATCCCGCGGGATTAACCTAAACCCATTCACCGGTTCAGCCGAGCAACCTACATTATTCGGCGTGCTTGACCACTCTAGTGCATGGCGAGAGCGAGACGAGGCCAAGGAAGGTTGTTGACCTTCTGGCGTTATATTTATTGCGTGTGAAGTATCGCCCGCGGATCTGTGTTGCGCGGGGTGGAAAGGAGAAGTGCGTGTGTACGTTTTGACATTGCGAAATCGTCGTCATCGTCGCCCACAGCGGGCGCGTGTGTGTGTGTGTGTGTGTACGTATCTTTGACGGACACTAGATCGACGTGAGATCTCGCATACTATACTAGCGGATCTTTTTCTATCCCTACTCTCCAACGGACAAACCTTGGTTGGAGAGATTAACTTGTCTCTGGTGAGATCGTATGCATATATATATGTGTGTACATATACACGTATATATGGAGGAAATAAATGTTTGAGCAGGGTTTTTCTGTTCCATTTTACACCCACCATTCGTATAAGGAATGTTTATTTACCTTTACTCGCGTGAGATTTAAATAGCTTTAAATCTCTTCCGGCCAGCATAGCGTGGTGTGGGGGATATTGGGCAGCTGTCGTTTGGTACGTTTCTAGCAGCCGATTTAAACCACCAGCCCCTCCGTGAAGGCAGATTGGTGGTCATGCTGGCGTTTTACCCACTGTGTGCGGGTCATATGAAGCGGAAGGAAAAAGTTTATTTGTAATCCATTTGGGATTGATCCGATTTCATTTAAATTTATTTGGCTTCGCCAGTACGTGGTGTATGATGTGCTCCGTTGATCAGTCAGAAGATCATGAAATATAATGGCTGTTAGGTTAGGGTGAAAAGGGTTAATAGTGTGGTCCGAATGCATCCCATCAATTTCAATTGTGGTATTTGTGCGGTTTGGACCATCCAGCAGCTCTAAACCCTAGGCCATTATCGTTACCATTTGGACAGCCATTTTTCTATATAAATCAATATAAGTTTTATTTCCCTGTTACATGGGACGGAGTAACAATGGAACAAGAATGTGGAATTTAATTTGGCAAAGAAAGTAAAAGCTCATTATTTAATCTGCTGTGGTTGTCCAAGTTCGGAAATAGTTCATCGCGTTGCAATGAAAAAGTGACAGCGATGAACCTATTTGACAGTTAGTTGACACGCAGGGACTGACCCACCCTTGGCAGCATTTAACGATAACGTGTGATGTCATACACGAGAGCCTTCTTCTTCATGTGCGTTACACATGAATCAATGCCACAGTGAACCGGACGAGATTGTAGAAGAGAACGCACATATACGTTCGCGAGCGAGATAAACAGCTATCAGTGTGTTTTCCACGCAACGAGAAGAATAACGCACACTACACACCGAAATGGTGGTACAGGTGCGTGTGATGCCCGGCGTGTATTGCGTTCACGAGAGGTAATAGCGGTAATAACGTTTACTATGGCCGGTCGACAGCCTGTGTCGGTATTTTTTGTTTGTGCTTTGGCTGTGGTGAATTTAACCTCTGCCTGGTTGGTGGCGCTTTGTTTTAAGTGCTGCTCATCGCGTACGGGATGCGAGCACAATTTCCTTCTCATTCATGCTGATGTGTATTTTAGCATTTGACAGTGAGATTAACCGACGAGCGCCTAAATCTGGACACACCACACCAAGAGAATCGAACACACTACCAGCTCGGGAGGAAAAGGAAAAGATAATTGCGTTTATCGGGTTTTTGTGTGGAGTCTGCGTTGTTTTTTTTCTTTCTTTCTTTCTTTCTTTGCTTCACCATCCTCTGCCAGATATGTTTCCTCTTTTTTCCGCACATTTACCGATTGGCTTTGTTTCGGTGTAGGTTTTTTTTTTATTTCGGGGCCATGGTCATAACCACGTTACGATACAACCGTTGTATGTGTGTGTGTGTGTGTGGTTATGTGGTGTGGTGTGCGGGAAAAGACGACGGACTGCGGTGCTCCGTAATCATCTTCCCCACACTGACCATCAACCGCGCGCTTGTCCGCTCTGTACATATTATCGCGTATCGTCGTCTCTTGCGTATCGCGCGACTCGATCGAGATTTGTTGTGTTTCCCGCCAGCACGAACGTCAGACCCCAGGCCCGAACGAGCAGCGGCCGCAGAGAGAAAACGGGGAAACGACGCAAACACACCGATTGCAATGCGAAGGACATTGACATTGTTCGGTTCGGCTTTCGACCTCCACTCCGCCTGGTCACCCGGATTCACCCGCCTGCCGCCCTTGCCTGTCTGCAGGAGATTTTTTTTGTGTTTTATTTTAGCGTAACATTACATACACCGTTTTCGCTCCAGTGTCCTCACGGCGATTCCTTCTCTGGCGGGGATACCAGGGTGTTTAAAATATTGCGGCATCTGTCTGACGGGAGTTTTTTTTTACCCCGGATTCTCTGTTTTGAATCACCGTCTTGGTAATATATAGCTTTATGGAAAGCTATCTGAAATCTTTGTTTCATCCCTGATTTTAAATAATGTTTGTGGAAGAAGGCAAACTACCTTTTTTATATAGACCTTGCGCATACGAGTAAGTGTGGTTACGTGTGTGGGGAAGTGTTTGTTGCGAAACTGTCAAATCCGACAATACGTTTATATGTCTCTTCACCGGCTGTTTATTGGCTTACTAGATCGACCCAATTTGACAAGATGAGTTCATCAACCGATTTAATCACCTTTTAACTGTCATAAATCTAGTTATCACTTCATCGACCGATAAAGATCGATTGCTTTGAGTTTGTTTTTTTTTTTGTATTTGCGTGTTCCCACTTCTGTGTGGGTTCTTCCTTTCGACATCTTTCGTATAAAATCTCCCATTGTTCTGGTGCGTGAGTTTGATCGGTCATAAAAATGGATCTCGTTTGAATAATTTATTCCTCCAATCTGTCTGGGCGCTGCTCCGTTTTGCTTTTCGTTCGATTGTTCCCCGTTTTTTTTTAATCACTTCTCAGATTCAGATTCGATTGCTTCTTGTTCATAAAAAACGATTTTCTCCAACACCAGCTTTCAAGAACCATTTAACTATGATGCATTTTCAACCCAACGGCCGAACGTTTGCCCGTGCATCAACACTAGTGTGTCAGTTGGTGAGAGTTAGTGTGGAGGCTGCAGAGACAAAACAGGTTTTTCGTTTTAATTCCAAGTAGATTCTAAAGCAAACCAGATTTTAGAACCCCAAATCTCGAATCTAGCGAACTAGTGAAGGAAAGGTGGACCCCTAACCTCGTTCGGTAACGTATAATTTATGTGCTAAATTAACGACGTTTTGGATTTCTTCTGTGACCAATAATCATCACACAAATGGAGGGACGGTTGTCGTAAATGTTTATGATATTTGAACAAAATTTCCATGCAATCGTTTCGTTTTTGTGCTATCCAAACGAACGCGACGATGATTTGTGACTGGAAGACGATGTTCTTTTGCCTCCATCATTTATGAGAAATCGATCGATAATTAATTATAATTTTCAGATACTATTTTGTTATTTACACCCTTAATTACAAAGAATGAACAAATTAGCATTCGTTCAACGTGCACCAAAGAAGTGCGAGTTACCATTTAAACGTTTTGTGGCCTATATATTTTTTGTTTTGCCTCAACACCTTCTTCCTCATGGCAAGATCAGTACAACCCAATTTCTTCACTTTTTTGGGGCTGATTTTTTGTTTACAAAGTTGCACATTTGACAAATTTGGTAGCAATAAACTTCGTTACTTTTTGTTTGCTTCACGGTGGGCCATTTAATGTTTATGTTTTTATTGCTTGATATTCGTTCTGCATTTAAATATGACAAATGAAGTATAATATTCGTTTTCTTTTCCTCTTTGTTTTTCAGGTGAGATCAGCAATCGAAGCATTTGGTGTTTTATTTTTCCATCTGGAATGCAATCTCTAAAAGCGTAAGATTATCACTGGAACATATTTGGAATATATGTAACACTTATAATATTAATGAAGTAGTGAAAGGTAATTTTCCTATCGTATTAAGATATTTCTTTTCTACCACTATCTTGTGGTAAGCCTCTAAACTCTTCATCCCAGACCGATACTACGGTTAAATTACGGTAATCATCATCAACTTGAAGAAAAGAAACAAAAAAAATCTCGAGAGGGAAAACTCTCACAAACCACAATCTAATCACGGTGCGCCAATCTAGTCCCATTAGGTTTCCCTTTCCGTTAGCGCAGACACGAAGGAGAGTAGAAAAGAAAAAGATTTCAGCAAAATCTCAACCAAGGTATCTCATGCGTGCCACACAAACCACACCACACGCCCTGCAAACCGACATAATAGGGGCCCGCGATGCACTTTTCGTGTGTGTCGGCAATGCCGTTTGTTGTGTTGGTGTCCCCATGCACTCCTGCGGACGGACGTGATTTGCGGGTTTGGGTTTTTTTCTTCCTTGTTTTTTTTTTTTTTATTTTGCCCTCATCTCACCTCCTGTGGCCGATGGTGTGTGGTGGACACGAGATCGGTGGAAGATCGTTGAACGAAGGTGGCGGTTTCTTTGTCTTGCTGCGAATTGCAGCAAACCCCACCGGGGTTTGTGTGGGTTTTGTTTGTTAGCTTTTTTGTTTTTGTTTTTGTTTTGTTTTGGCCGTGCCATTTTCTCATCTCCTTCTCGACCTGCAAATGGACGGTTGTGTTGCACTTTTTTAAAGGTAAAGATGACGGTAAACCATTTTTTTTTGTTTGCTTCGTTTGCTTCGTTCACAGTGGTCGCACTGTGCAATGCAACGGTTATATCGAAAACGATTAACATCATGCACCCTTCTAAAAACCTGTGTTTTGTTGCTGAATGCTTCGTTTGATATTGTTTCTGCGCCTCGCCGAAGGTAATTACTGAAGATTGTAAGTTTTTTTTTGTTTTTTTTTCGCCTCAAAATGAAGTATTTACTTCCTTATTGCAACGAACACAGCGAAGGTAAAGGAAATAAGCAACATAAAAAACCATATTCGTGTACATTCGTTGTGTACGGCGTCTAGTACAGTACATAGGCAAGACACAATTCTAGGCTAGCACAATTATACAACTGACACTTAAAGTGTGACGAAGTTATTCAATCACTTGGCGGATGCGGGACCTATTGTTGTTACCAGATGGGCGCTGTGTGTCGTGCTTTGTATTATCGTTAACGATGGAAGGAAAAACAGGCATTGCAACTACATGGATGCACACATTAAATAGGCATTAGTCGCAGTTTGTTCGTTTGATGGTACACGGCGGAACGTTGGACTAGCCTTGGTCAACTCTTTTTTTATTAATATGATTAATTTTTATGCACCCTCTGTGTTTCCCATCTAATGATGGGTTTCTTTAATTCCTGTCATTTAATTTGCATTTCCTATTTTACGGGAACTGTTTTGCAAATGGGATGTTTTATATGTATGTCAAGGTAAATTGTTTATGCAATTGCATAAAGTTTAGTCTCCATTAAATGTTTGAATTTAACATATCTATTTTAGGTAATAATATGTTGGAACAAATCAAAACATTAGAAAAGTTTGAATATAAAACATTAATGACACTTTTTTCTTTCAGTCCTTGATACAGTAGATAAAACATGTTAAAGGGTTCATGTTGTCCGTGGCACAAATGGCTATTAACCAACTACACAAGAACTCTATCGTAAATTGAATACAACCATCATGAAGCTTGATAATTATTCAAGCGGAAAGAATATTAACATGAAAGAATAAGAAACTGAAAAATCTTAAAACATTCAACAATTTTAAAATGTAGAAATGAAATGAAATGATAAAATTGAAATATCCTATGATGGTTCAGTTCAGCTGATTAATAGCAATATGAAATGAATTCCATTGTACAGAAAAAAACGAAACATATAAGGGAAAAGTATGAAAAATTTCTTGTGTTACGTATTATTATAGTCTTTAACATTAGTTGAATTTTAATGCGATAAGCATAATTGTTATGTTCGAACGTTTTTATTACCCACTTCCATCAAAAACGCTACGGTTCAAAGTGTATCTAGCGACGGTACTACATTGTGAGCATGAAAACGCATCAACGCCTGCTTTGCCTTCGCGCATCGAAATAAATAGCAAAACAAATCCACCCATGCGCCACCATCTCACACGCCACCACACACGCAGCCGGTGTCTACTGCTTCCCGACAATGTGCCCGTGTGTGTGTGTGTGTGTGTGTCGTACGACGAGAGACTTGCTTGTCGTTTTATGTTTCCTGCATTCGCTGCATCCATGTATAGTGCGGTGCGGTTTGAAAATGCGTTTTTTTGTTTCGTGCGTTTAATAATAAACAGAAGAACGTCCGAAGTCGAGTGAGCAAGCGAGAGCAAACACGCTACAAACTGTCCAGCGTATGCCGGCACACAGCGAAAGCAAACGTGCGAAAGAGTGCCAGTGCGAGAGTGTGCGAAGAGCGCGCTCACAAGCGGTGTCTGTCTCTCTTTCTTCAGTGGAAGACAGTTGCGGTGTGGAAGAGGGGGATCACGCAGCAAGTGCATCGAACTTTTGACTTTACGCGAGAGCATGATTCTCTCTCTCTCTCGCTCGTGGTATTGCGTGGACGATACGAGAGATGGGTTGGTTGAGGTGCGAGACCTCGCCAGCAACAACAAAAAAAGGCGGAAGTTTCGTAGTATGCAGCGGTGTGAGCGCGCGACCACGATGTTACCATGGAAACGGTGCGTGTACCGTGTGTAGTCTCGCGTACACACACTACTCACCAAAGGCAACTTATGGTATGTGTGGTGCAGGGTAGAAAGGAGAGAAGCAGGAGAAGAGGAAAGTGAAGTGTGGGAATTGGGGGGATGAAAACATTAAAAGGAGAGGGAAAATAAAGGAGGAATGGAAAGAAAGGAAAAAAACAACCTCCCCCCCCCTGTTTTATGCTGTTTCGCTCTCATCTGTGTAGAAGCAAACAGTGAGCAATGAGCGGTTCTCTTGAGTGATCGATTATTTCTTCTCGCTCGGCAGCAGTGAGCAGCAGCAAGGCAGACCTTCTCAGTAAAGATAATACGCGCGTTGTGGATTATTTTTAATAGCACTGTAGACCTTTTTTTTATGCTTCGTTTCGCTGCTCCCCCCTCCCCCCACTGTTACGCTGTGTATGTGTGTTTGTATGTGTGATTTATTCATTCAAGGCATACCTTCACAGTACGTTTTCAACATGTGAAAAGAAAATTAGAGAAAAGAAGAACCTGTCATTATGTCTAGAAAGAAGGGGTTGTTGTCTGGCAGGGAATAGGTAGGGGGACAGTCCAAGTGGGAAGGATTGGAAAACCAGACGCATAATGATTTTCCGAGAAGAGCTTTAAGCTTAAGAAAGGAACAGAATACATTTTTACCCAAAAAAAAAAACTGGACATAAATGTTCTTCACTTCAGTTAGCGTCCTGGGCACTCCTCTCTGTATGATAGATGCGGGATAAATGGGGATTCAAATAAAAATAAAAAAAAAACAGACCAGAGTCTCATACTTTGAAACCACAATCAGGTGCGAATGGAAGAGGAAGAAGAAGAAGCATGCCGCGTAGAATAAATA
Organism: Anopheles rivulorum; assembly: GCA_018908115.1. Taxonomy (NCBI): domain Eukaryota; kingdom Metazoa; phylum Arthropoda; class Insecta; order Diptera; family Culicidae; genus Anopheles; species Anopheles rivulorum. The sequence goes on from STHB01000010.1 coordinate 23,833,487, forward strand.
GAACCAATAAACAAACAACAGCTGCCACGGCGCGATACCTCCCCAAGCACAAGAAATGTGCGGTTGGGCAAAGAGTTGTCTCGGTTTCGCCGATAAGCAGGCGGGCGGCTCCCCAACCGTACATACGAATAGAGAACCCGGCCAGCAAACATGATGGAGCAAGGTGAAAAGAGCGTGTGTGTGTGAGAGAGAGAGAGGGAGCGAGGGGTGAACGTGGAACCGGCCAACGTGTCGATATGTCACGACGCGAGCACAACACCCCGAGAGGGAGATTAAGACCTTACGCGTTGACACATGAATGATGTGCTTTGTTCGTTCGGCTACTTCTGTTTGCCGGTCTTTGGGAGGGGTAGAAGAGGGTGTTGATGGGATGATGAGGCGTTCGGTTGATAAGCAAACAGCACATTCTTATGCTATTACCACCGCGTAGGGAGGTTATGTCTCGCAGGTCTCACACACTCCCGTTTGCCCTACATTATCATTACTGTACTGTGTACGTTCCTTGTGTAACGTGGACATGAACTACGCCAACGTACCACCACCGTACAAACACAACTTCCCAGTCATCCTGGGCCGTAGAGCCTTCCCTACCTCACACACCGTCACAGGCGCCATCCGATAAGGCAAACATAGTTGGGGAATGTTGTGCACTTTCTAAAGGAAAATAAAACTAAACTAACGCGCCCAACACAACGCATTCACAATATTTATGTACGATTCTCGCATTGCTTCATGTCTGTCTCAGTTCTGGGCCTGTAAATGTGGAGGAAGGAAACAAAAAAATGGTGGCGGGACTGCGAAAGGCACAGTAGTTCCCACGCTCCCATGTTCCAACCGGTGATGCTTAGCTTAATTTCTTGCACAAGTGTGTTTTGGTGTGTTGCGTGCCTGTTTGTACACTTCCATGTTCCGGAACCCGAAACCGACATGTAGATAAGAACATGTCGCCGCGGTGCGTGTATGCGCGAAGCTCTAGCAAAGCGAAGATGTGAGACAACTTTTATGCAAACAGCAGCAAAAGCACCTGCAATGGTAGTTTGGATGTTGCTTTTTTTCTAGGAATCGGTTGACCAACCTGTTTATCAGTATTTCGAACCAAGTGTTAAATGGTGCAACACTTTTTGTAAGGAATTTTAATCTTCTATTTGGAAGAAGTAAACGTACTATCGTAACATCAAGATAAATATTATATAAACGTACAGATAATTTAGTTCTTCTGTCTTTAGACTTTTTAATAGAAAATTGGAAACAAATGTGGGCAATATTCAATAAAAAGCTTTATTTCTTTTAAACTCTTCAACTTTTATGAGAGAAATATAGCTGTTAGTTTGAGGAATTGGTACTTTTTGATGTGAAACAATGGAGATCTTAAAGATTTCGTGAGTAAACTGTCGGAATATTTGGTTTAGTAATATAAAATTGGGCATCTTGATCTGAAACAATGGAGATCTTAAAGACTTCGTGAGTAAATTGTCGGAATATTTGGTTTAGTAATATAAAGATGGGAATTTTATAGTTCGTTGACGTTGAGAACAACTACTTTGATCTTGATCTTTAGCGGAAATGTAAGTTACGATAAGCAAGCGTGCCGTTTTAATGTTTTAGTTTTTATGCAAAGAATTGCCAATCGGAAAATGACGACTATTTCTCAACCGGGAAATTAAGAATCAACACAAATTGCCGTTTTTCAACCCAAAAAACCAATGAAGGATTTAGCATCGATCAACACATGTAGCAGTGGATAGCTCTAAATCCAAACTTTAAAGAGTAGGATTGGCAAAATCTTACGAAAATCATATCCAAAAGAGGTTTATTATTTCTCTAAACTAAGACTCAAGGTACTCCAATGTTTCCCAATATTGGGTGCGCCATGGGGCTGTACATGTTCGCAAGCAATACCAAGTTATTGTTCGCAAACCATTGCACCATTCACTTTGAAAGTGTTTTGAATCGCCTAACAAACGATTCGTATGTTTCCCATCCATTTGTTACGTGCGCATAGGACCTTGTGTCCTTGTACACACATGCATTTGCAGTTTAGAATGCGGCCCGGTCTCGTTCGAACCAGCACTAACCTATTCTTGGGCTCTCCTCTTCAGGTTTGTAGTTTCGCACACTCACAATAACCCCACCGTGCAAGTAAGAAAAACGTAAAGAAACGTTCCCAACATCAGCTAGCGCGCGCGCTCTGTTGCTTGAAGAGTCACTACAGCCAGCATGAAGATGATGCCCTTCGGCGTGGCTCCAACGGTGGGCTCCAGTGATGTGCACCGGTTCGTTTCTCGTTGGTGTGTATTTTTTATTTTGTTTTGTTTGTCTCGTTTTGTAAGTAGCCCACCAACGGCAAAACAAAATGAAAAAAAAAACAGAAATACCATAAACCGGGACTGTGTTAACCTTGTGCAGGTTTGCTGGTAACAAAATGGACAAAACCAGACATTGCATTGCATCCGGATGGACGCGGCACAGCACGATGCACACACAACACGTCGAAGCGAAGTTCCCCACTGAGGGGGGAACTCAATCACGCAACAAAAAAAAACAAACTCACACACACACCAGTACAAAACGGGCAGATATCACGGCACCGGAACCAACCATGAGTTGCTGAGACGACGAGTTGCATTTGAAGCGAAACGCAAGAAGAAGGCTACTCGATCGTCTCCATCACATCACTTCATTGCCTCTCTATCCGGTTGCATGCGGGAGTTGCACGGTTTTGGTTGGTTACGAAAGAGGATATGAATGCGCTGTGTGTTGTGTTGTTGCATCGCCCGACGAGAGAGCCGCACGTATGAAGGTGAAACCTCGTAGCAAAACGGTGATGCACATGGGACAAATGGGCGATGATGGAGAAGGGCATGATGTCAAGTCCGGCCTCTCTTCCGGGGCGACTCACAATGAGACACAAGACACACATAATTCGGTCAAAGAAGCAATAAGCGTTTCTTGCGCTTAAAAGCTGCCAAGCGCGGTTAGATTGAAATGCATAAGTAACTTACTCCTATCGTAACCGGTCGTATCCCGCGTATCGAAAGTTGCTACGGGTAGGCGCGGGCGTAGGTTGAACGATTTTTAACATGCTTTAGCTCGGCGATAGATAGGTGCTAATAGGCGGTGAGAGAGTTATAACGGCCAGCGATCAGCACAGGGCGAAGAGTTTAAAAAAAGGCGGACAGCGTAGCATTGTTGCTAGGCAGGAAATGAAGCGATTCGAACCGTTCGAGCGGAACTGTTGATTTTGATTATCAATATTACTTTAGATTTTTTTGTTGCTGTTGTTCTGAAGTGCTCCAAGAAAAGTGTTATGATCGCCGAACGGGAAATGGAGCTTTTAATTCGAACAATTTATTTCCGTACATCGTGTGTAGCGATTGGGTTTAATAAATTTGGTATAAATAATACTCGCAAAACGCACGCCTAAAATACGCTACACAAAGGATGCTGCCCAGTTTGACAGTTTGGCTGCGTACGGAGCAACCGCGTGATGCTCATGACAGTGCTTTTTATGCAAACGGATGCGTCCGTCGCCTAGGCTTCTTCAATCCTGTTTTCCAAACGATCTCGGTTAGCTTTGGCGTAACCCTTCTTCCTCGAAAGGTGTCAAAGTCTTCTCGTTTTGCTACGCGAGACACAATGTTAAAAACGACACAACCCAAAGAAAAAAAAACCTCAAACAAAGAAACGCCGTTTGATGTTTTACCGCTCGAAAAACTGGTCCTGAAAAAGGTACGAAAATGCACAGGTCCGTTATAGCCCAACTCTTGTGTGTGACTCCGTGTGTGGTCACCATTAAGCGCAATGTACATGGTTGAAGGTTCGTCGTTGATATGGATCAACCGTTGAACCGAGGGACGAGGACAAACTCCCCTTCGCGGAAAGGTAACTGACTAGACATGCATTTTCTGCTTATTTTAGCTCCCTACGCTGATGGTGAGACTAATCGCGTTCGGTGGTTTTAATTTAAGCTAATTAACTGCTTTGATGCTAAACGCTACGCTGTTCTCTCATGTTTGTATTCGGTTTTTGCGGTGTGGTTATGTTAGTGAGTGATTCTTCCTATCGATTTACATACCTGCCAATGATGTTCTGTCTGTTGTGCACCTGTTAGAACTCCCTATTGAGAATGGGAGCTATTCTTGGAGCTCTTGGAGCGACAACTCGTCCGTGAGGTCGATGTGTCTACGCAACTAAAAGATTCTCTTTGACATGTAATAATTCATACGTTTCTTTCCTCTTTTTCCTGCAGGAAAAGTGTTCGGATATCGCTTTTCACCTGAGTTCACAAAACGTTTTGCCACTTGTTTCCAGCAACTTGTGCTAACCACTCCAACGTCGGCGCCGCTTCTGCACTAATAAACGCTTCCTGAACGATTACCTAATGATACACTTTTCTAAACGTTTCTTTTTTCCACTTCGGAGTTTTTTTTAAGAAGAAGGTACTTTGCATGTTTCCTTCTTAATTTTACTTCCGCTTTCGGGAGTTTGGTGCGCGTAGTTATTGCAAGCCGCTGAGAAAATGCTCACAACCTGCGTGCCCGGCGTGTGGGTAGAGTCGGCTATCGGCACCGTACAACCCCCCGAACCGAATGAATTATGATGGAACCATTGGAGAGGAAAACAAAAAAAAAGATAGAGGAGGGTCCCCTTAATAACCGTATAGCTCCATTCACCTAGTCGCTCCGTAGTCTGTGTAGCTGTGGAAGGGTTGTAGACCACTCCTCTCTTCTCATTGTGTAGGGGGTGAGTAGACAGGCAGAACCCCCGTCATCATTACGGCGGTACGCCTCACAGAAACGGAAGCAACCAATTAATGAATGGTTCTGTATAATTTATACCCTCTCCCCATCAGACAGACCTCCACCGTATCAGCATATGCCTTCTGCAATCCGCATGCGTACACTATTTGTTTCACCCTCCGTTCTATCACTCGTAGTAAAAATGGTAAAAAAACCTCTAGAACTGAACCGTCTAGACTCTTAGAGGATGGTCCCGGTGTTCAGGCTTAATTTAGTTTGATTTTTTAGTGCTAATTTATGTTACTAATGTGATTGTTTTTAAATGATTCGTTTACTTTCATATGTGCTTGTTTGTAATGCCTAATAGATTCTGGAGATTGTGGCAATGCAGAAGGTGCAATGTTATCATATGTTCGTTGTTTGATGGTGGCATACGAAACCAGCATGCTCAGGGTATCAATATGTGAATAATCTCTTAGAATGATGAAGTTCTTCTGGAACTTCTGGCCAAGTTTTTAGAAGGCTTTTAAGCTTCTAATGACCGCCAACGTCAGAACTGTTTGAAATCATCTGGGAGTTTGTGCCAGGGAATTAGGCTTACCTCTTTAATTTCATTCTAGAGGGAGTCAACACCTGTAATTCGGGTGTGAAATTAATCCAGTTTCTGAAATTCTGACGAATTATTGCGTGGACATAATTTGTCTAAAGGTTTTCAAAGTTTATGAGGCATATTAAAAGGTGTCACCTTCTAACAGATATCTATGTTGTACCTTTCAATTGTCGATATTTTTGCCTATCTTGAGTCAAAGCACCAGTAATATTACTTTGATCAATGATAAGTCTGAAGAAATTTATTAATTTCATTTGAATCCAGAACTCGTCTTCGACTCTCAAATTTGTATAAAGTCAATATCTGAGACTAACCAGAGATAACTACCAGAGATAACAATTAGAGATCCTACTTTATTTCTCTAAGGTCCCTAAAAGGTTCAATTACAATTTTAAAATAAAGTTCCAAAATTAGTTTGTGTTTTATATTAATCTACAAGAATACTAGACGTTTGTTCGTTCGTAGGGATGAAATTGAGAATATTTGTTGAAATAGATATAACATGATAAAGCTTTCTACTTAAGCAAATCAACAAACCTACGCAAACGCCCTTTTCGTCCATCTACACATAACCAATGTGCTCTCATATGTATTAAACACTTTCAACAATTGCAAGAATGTCTGCCGTAGTCAACCGCATAAAAACCGAACCAAAGTCCATTAAAAACGAAACAAATCAAAAAGCTGCAAGGTAAATGCAAATTTTGCTCCGAAGCAGCAACGTTTCGGGTTTGCCATCATCATCCCCTATTGCGAATGTATAACGCAATGCATTTCTGCTCAGGGTGCTCGATGCCAACACACACCGTCTGTGACCCCCAGGACGGGCCGGCGGGCTCTCAGTGTCTCGCCGTGCAGCGGATTCGTGGCGAATTTTTTGGGTGCTCGTCGGACCCCCTCGATTCTCTTTCGACACGAGCCGAGCCGGTCATTGGACCGAAAACCAAGGTCATACATTGACTGTGAAAAACGGATTCCTTTAGTTTCTTTTTGTTGTGTTTGTGTTGCGGTCCGCGATTGTTCGCGATCGTGTCGTGTACGAAAGGAGCTTTGCACGGTAGTTGGCGCACCTTATCCTGCTCTCTCCTGTAGCAACTGGCCCACCTTAAGGGCGTCTCTTTTGGTGCTGCTCGCTGGTTTTGCAATGTGTATATACCTATATCCTTGCGGCAGCATATCTTTCTCGTTCTTCACTCTTGCGCTCTTCTTGCCGTTGACCACCGCTAGTTGCGGTCAGGGCCGAGCCGGGCGGTTTCCCTGCACTTCGATGCTTTATTCTCTGCGGATCTTCCGTTTTCCACCCTGCACACCACTTTGCTCCATCATCTACCACCTTGCGTTACCACTTTGATTCTCACATGTTTTACCTGCTTCGTTCTTATTGTGCTGCTCGTCTCTTAAACCCAATCATTATTGCCTTCTTTCATTTCTTCATTGGCCAATTCATTTTTTTCTTATTTCGATTAAGTTCATAAAATTTTCACCATTTTTTCTGTTGTTCTNCCCTATTGCGAATGTATAACGCAATGCATTTCTGCTCAGGGTGCTCGATGCCAACACACACCGTCTGTGACCCCCAGGACGGGCCGGCGGGCTCTCAGTGTCTCGCCGTGCAGCGGATTCGTGGCGAATTTTTTGGGTGCTCGTCGGACCCCCTCGATTCTCTTTCGACACGAGCCGAGCCGGTCATTGGACCGAAAACCAAGGTCATACATTGACTGTGAAAAACGGATTCCTTTAGTTTCTTTTTGTTGTGTTTGTGTTGCGGTCCGCGATTGTTCGCGATCGTGTCGTGTACGAAAGGAGCTTTGCACGGTAGTTGGCGCACCTTATCCTGCTCTCTCCTGTAGCAACTGGCCCACCTTAAGGGCGTCTCTTTTGGTGCTGCTCGCTGGTTTTGCAATGTGTATATACCTATATCCTTGCGGCAGCATATCTTTCTCGTTCTTCGCTCTTGCGCTCTTCTTGCCGTTGAGCACCGCTAGTTGCGGTCAGGGCCGAGCCGGGCGGTTTCCCTGCACTTCGATGCTTTATTCTCTGCGGATCTTCCGTTTTCCATCCCCTCACACCACCACCACCATGTACCCGGTTCCCCTTCACTTTGCTCCATCATCTACCACCTTGCGTTACCACTTTGATTCTCACATGTTTTACCTGCTTCGTTCTTATTGTGCTGCTCGTCTCTTAAACCCAATCATTATTGCCTTCTTTCATTTCTTCATTGGCCAATTCATTTTTTTCTTATTTCGATTAAGTTCATAAAATTTTCACCATTTTTTTTCTGTTGTTCTTTTGTCTGTCTTCATTCGCTGTCCGAACACTTTGGTTGGTTGGGTTTGTTCGTCTAGTGCGTGTACGGGTGCTATTTCACATGCGTTATTTAACATTTTGTCCATTTTACTTAATCGCCACACTTTGTTATGCCTCGTTTCTTGTTTCTGTTCTCTCTTTCGCTCTCTTTATTTTCTCTTTCTTTTTTTCTCTCTCTTCTCTCTTTCTATATGTGCGCGCGGATCATGCGTTGATTTTTTGCTCGCATTTTGCTTTCTTTCCTTTGGGCTTTCCTTCCTTTTTGAGCGCTATGTTACGTCTTTTTATGTTTTCTCTTTCTTCTTTTTTTTTAAACCGAATTCGCGCTTTTGTTTATGCATGATATCGCCCCATGTTCTAATCGCTAATTCCGTCATGGACGTTCCGCCCCGTCCGCGGCTTTCGCGTTATGCGTTTGTTTTCTTCAAATTCTTCTGTCTCGTCGTTTCACGGGCTCTAGCTCGTTTACGGCTGTTGTTTGCTAGTTAAAATTCCGCACGCAGCTTTCCCGGCTTTTTTTTTTTGGCAAATATTTTACAGCTTTATGTCACCGACGCAGCCGAAGATAGTTCTCACATGACAGTAACCGTTGTGCGCTATCGCTGCGGGTTTCGCTTTTGTGAATTCACAAAACCGACCGTAGAAGATTTCTGGTAGATTTCAGCGGAATATCTTATCATACTACCGGCTAATAGTTTTGATTGTTTTCTTTACGTTTCGTTTTATCGTGACATACTATCGCAAGCAGCTAGTCGTTCGGTTAAAATCTATTTGATGATGGTCGTAATGCCAGTTTTCTAGACCATTTGGTCGTAACCAACACTTGTAATGAACAAAAAACTTTTATTTTTTGTAATTTAAACACATAAAAAATGTACACAAAGCATGGACGATTGTTTTTATTAAGAATGAAAGTGAAAACAAAAGTTCAGTCATTTTTGTCAGTTTGACGTTAGTTTAGTAGTTAGAATTATTTAAATTTCTTAGGACCTTTAAAAATTGTAGAACAAAAACTAGTTTAAATTTATGCGCTGCATTGTATTTTATGTTATCAAGTAAAGTTGTGCCTAAAAGTTGGGAAATTGAAACTTATATTAGAATATATATTTTCATAAACTTTTCATATTCTTTTCCTTTAATATTGAAGTATATAAGTATAATTTACAACAAAAACAACATCAATTAATCATCTTCAGTTTCGTTCTCCTTTTCAACAACATTTTGCAACATCTTATGACCTTTGGCATTTCAACTCCTCATCTTTTCCCCTCGACACTCGATGTTCGGATCATTTTCGGATTGTGCATTAAATTAAATGATTTAATACGTTCCGGGGCAGATGTATAAACATTCGCATTGCATGCTCTCGGCACATTTTCATACATCAGCGGACATCATCGTATCAATCCGATCCCAAATCAATATGTATGCACGCACACATGCATAGCTTTTTTTTTTTTTTTTTTTAGTATATTAGAACGGAACAGGCCGTATTAGACTAATTTTACCACGTAGCAGGCTAGTCAGACCGTGCTACGGGGGAACGGTCCGAATGGGATTTGAACCCGGTCCGGTCGTGTTAGGAACAGGCGCCGTTGCCAAATACACCACCGGGCCGCCCCACACATGCATAGCTATCGGTACCACAAAAGCTCCCTTGACTATTGGTGCTTTCTCCCTTAAGGGAGCCCGCTAGTTAATCAAACACCCGCCCGCATAATGAGATCGGAATCACAAATAAAATGTCGTCCCATAGACCCTGCTGCCTAACCAAAACCGTGCGTACTACTGTTCATTTCTGCCCTTTTTCTGCATTAAACCACATTCACATTCCTACACACACATTCTTTGCGCCCTCGGCTCCGTATGCTTTTGGTGCGTGCAAGGGGAGTTCGCACTGTGTCCAGGAATCAAAAACGAAACCAAAAAAAAAAAAAGAGTAACAAAACTAATAATAGTGAGGGAAAATATCAAAAACGCACGCAAAATCCTGTGAAACCTTACAGAACTGTTTTATACGGTTGTACAAGCCCGGTCAACTGCGGACGGTGTCGAGAGTACTGGTAGGAAGAGGTAGAGAAGGAGCACTGAGGAGGAGGAGAAGGGTATGTTTTTAATGGGCACGCATAAAATTAATTAAATTCATTTCCCCATAAATTCTACCACCCGGCATCCTGCTACTCCCCAGTACCTGTCTGCTCTCCTCAGCTCCTCTTCCCGGCTACTATTTGTTGGCCATTTTCCACTAGAACCTGGAACGACATACACAGTACCTTCGTGTGTGTTTTCGTGTGCCGTGGCGTTTTTCCCCCTGCTGTATTACCGATGAGGCTATTTTATTATGCGGGATGTTTGCTCCACCTTTCACCACCAATAATATTGCGTGCATCCCCTCCTGTTGTATGGGATTGGGAATACTGGGACCCTCTACCCGTTCCAGGTTAAGGAAAGTGAGTTCCCATGACATTTTGCTTGAATACATTCATTCGTTCCACTTGCATAGGATTGCGAGTTGGTTTGCATTGCTGTACATGAATTTTAAGTCTTATTAAACTATTGCACTAAATATTTGTGTCTGCTATCTGTGAATCTTAAGGAAATAAAATAATTCTATAAAAATAAGGCATATGTCTAGTCCATCTTAGGCTAATATGGGATAGGACTAAATGCGCTGTTCTTGGCAGCTAGTGCTGCTAATTAGGGGGGCACGATGAAGATGATAATCATAATCGCCAAGATGGTGTGCTCGTGTAGAATACTTTCTCACAAGGAACGGTGTCTGCCAGCATCGTGCAGAGTAGCGCATTATCCATCCATTCGATGCTATGAAGTACGGTGTAAGATAAATAATGAACTTTTCCTAACTCATCGTAAACTCCCATCATCCAACGTAAGGGAGATGCTTTTGCTCGTCGTGAAAAAAAAGGTGTACGGTGCGAAGGTGTTTTCCGTGGACCACGAGCGAACGTTCCAAATATTCTGCCGATGATAAATGGTGCTTAAGTGTTTCTCGAGTAACGTAATGAGTTTCGGTTAGGAGGATGGAAAGAGATTGCAGTAATGTTGCCTTCGAAATAATACACCACAACCAATGTTTCCAATGTTTTCCCCGGTTGCCGCCCCATATTTTGGGGGTAGGTGTGGGATGCTGTTCGGTCGCACACACAAAACAACGGACACCTTACCCTCACCGGGTGAAGGTAATCGTTTTTTTTTCCCGGTACAGGTTTGCTGTCTGCGGTTACGGATACGGTCTTCAACTCCCGGTCGTGTTTTTTTTTTTTTTTTTTTGGGGGGAAACATTGTGGCCCAACATGGAACGGAGAACATCCCTTTTGCGCTTCCCTTCCGTTTTTGGGTAGAAATGATGGGAACTAGATGAGTTTCGTTTCTTACGCAAAGAGAGCACCCTTTGAAGGGGAAATTGGGCATTGGAAGATTGAAGGTTGATGTACTCGCCTCTCTTACCAAGCGGAATCTAACAAGATCGTTGTCCAGTTCCGTAGATTTTCTCTCCAGGCGGCAACAGACGGGAGTGCAAAGGAATGCGGGAAAGTATTTCATATAATACGTTTTTTCTTTTACTAGTTCTGGAGAGAAACATTGTTGGAACTAACGCCTTACACGGTACACGAAACCACCGAGATGAAATATGTTGCATTCCTTCCGGGTTGTGGCGGAAGGAAAATGAAGCGAATGCAAGCGGGTGAATGTAACGAATGAGAGTGAAATTCATTCTATGCTTATCATCGTCCGAAGGAATCGCCTAAAGGAATTCCATTTCCTGCATACTGCACTTCACCTACTTCGCCTGTTCTGATTGAGGTGTTTTTCGGTTCAGAGTTTCCTTTAGGAGGTCAACGTTCGGTTAGGAATGTGTAGTGGTGGTAGATTTTTGGGCAACACAGAAAATAAGGAAACGGTTCTAATATTACTGTTTCATTTTGGAAGCTTGATAGTTGAGCAAACACTTCAGTAAGATACTTATATAACAGTAGAAAACGCTATAAGAATCTTTAATAAACAAATCATATCTAGTATAGGCATTGAGGTAGTCCGATGCTGTATTGCTATTATTGTTGATCTTCACCTCTCGAATTCCTTCTGACGGTTCTCCAATATTGAGTGTTGACCAAGATCTATAGAGAATAAAAAGCAAAAAATTTAATAAACAAAAAAGAGAAGAGAATTCCATAATGTCTCATTGTGGACATCGGCACCCGATAGTTGACCAACTCTCCCGATCGTGCTCAGTATTGTCGGCGCAGCTTTTTTTTATTAGACGATCAACAACAAAGATCGACAAAATTATAACCTTTACAGCACTTGCTCTCTTGCAGATGTGCCGTAAAGGAGGCTTTATTACTCCAAAGAACACTCTTACCCTTCCGACGGGGTTTTTGGGGCTTGTATGATGGAAGGTATCCCCGAACGGGTGTAAGCACACCCGCAGAATGTGTGCTGGAATGCAGGTGAACTCTGATAGGGGCGCGAAAGAAAGAGCAAGACAGAGCAAAAAGTTATTTATTTCCTCAACCCCGCAGCAGATTCCAGCTGGCTGGAATGAAACCGGCCCGAAAAGGGAGCTAAGGCAAAGGGACCCGTCATCAGCATGCATACACAATGTCTGGTGAAGCGTGTTGAGCGCAGGTTTGGAGAAAGACCGAACTTGATCTTGCCCCAAGTATAATTTCCGAGACCGCAAACGCGAACGCACACGAGCAACGGTGACCGGCCTCACACACGACGATGATGATGGTGTGGTCGTGCACGTTGGACTTTGTGTTACTTTCCTGGGTCAGTCCCGGTTGCGCGGTGAAGGTTCCCGAGAGCATAGCATCTTCAAGTTATGCTGCGTTACCGTATGCTGCCGCGGTTACTGTGTGTGTCCATCTATCGAAGTCATGCGCATAAACAGTGGCTACTTTCGCGCTTCGTTTCGTGTCCGTGTCCGGGACGAAGAGGCATGGCAGAGAGAAGGAAAGAGAATATGGTATGTTTTCATGAATAAAACATTGAAATTCTACCATACCAACACGCCCTTCCAACCTCCGACGTTTATGTGCTACTCTCGTACAAGTTCCCGTAGCTATCCCACACATTTCCGGCCGGACAGGGTTGCTTGCCGCGCTTGCCAGTGTGTTAGACCACTGCTCCAGGAAAGCAGCGTCCGTATATTCCTCGTCCCGATCATCCATCATTCTGGTGNGGCAGAGAGAAGGAAAGAGAATATGGTATGTTTTCATGAATAAAACATTGAAATTCTACCATACCAACACGCCCTTCCAACCTCCGACGTTTATGTGCTACTCTCGTACAAGTTCCCGTAGCTATCCCACACATTTCCGGCCGGACAGGGTTGCTTGCCGCGCTTGCCAGTGTGTTAGACCACTGCTCCAGGAAAGCAGCGTCCGTATATTCCTCGTCCCGATCATCCATCATTCTGGTGGTGTGTAGTGATGGGATGATCAACTCAACTTCATCACACCGAGCTTTTAGAACCCGCAAGGGCGTGAGATGCTAACTCTTCTCTTCTTTCAACTGTCTCAGCAAACGCTGAGGTTCCTCTCACAGGCAAGTCTTGAAAATGGGGGGAAACATAAATACACCGAAGGTTCAGACACCGCAGAAACACCGATCACAAGAGTTGCTGGAGCTTTTAGCGGCCTGCTGCTGCAAGCCTGAAGGGAATAAAAGCGAAATTGATTTCCTACGGTTTGGTAGTATTGTGGCCGCGAACTTGGTCCATTAAGAGAGTGTCAGAAGGAAACCAGTTTCTTCGTCCATTCCCTTGACATGCTCCTTCCATACCGTGTTGGCGATCAACGAGGTTGTTGATGCAAGAGCACGATACGCCGGAGCGGCCATTCGGTCGGTCTGTCGGTCAGTTGGATCGATCAGCATTGCACATATGCATATGCCACATATTACAACATGTGACGGTCGAAACAGTTGACTTTGGTCGAAGCGACCCCCGGTGACGAAGGACGAAACCGACCACTAGCAGTCGATACAAATCAGAAATAAGGCAAGAAGCAACAACAACAACAAAAAACTGTATCACCAAAAGGTCGTTGAACGGCCAAAAATGAATTCCACGTCCCCATGCACCCCCTCCCCTCGTAACAGGGGTTTATCGCATATAGCATAAGGAACTGGAACTGAATGGACGGGGGAATCATTCGTTTAAAGATGAATCTCTGCAAACCGGATTTTTTGCGCGCGCGCGCGCACACACCTCTACCTATAGGATTTATTTCCTTTTTCATTCACTCCATTCTATCTCGCTCTTTCTTTCCCCAGGGATGGAAAAAAAAGCTACTTTATTGTCTGTTTTAATTTATTTAAAGTTTTATTGCAATAAACCACTCTGCTAATCTTACCGTTTTTTATGTTTCGATTCTGTTTTTAGTGACCGGGTAAACGACACGAGGCACGGCAGCATTATTATTGGCAAAAGAAATTGCGATCTGCACCGCACAGCACGCCATAGACAGCCGAGATGGTGTCGACGTCTGGTGGCCAGTAGCGAAAAACCATGCCTCAGCAGAAAGGAACGGTACGGCAGCATCAGCAGCAGCAACAGCAACAGCAAACACAACGACGACGGGGCGACCGTGGAAGAAAAGGTGGGAGCGCGCAGAAAGAGAGAACCGCGCACTAGAAGAGGGATGGGTGTCGTCTGCACCGTGCTGCTAGCTCGATCACTGCACCGACTGCCGTTTTAGCGACCGATATTTGCCCCGAACCCAATGCAGCAGCTAGCAGACGGAAGCCATAGATCGCAGGAGAATCGACGCAGCCGAGGAAGACGAGCACGCAAAAAGGAGCGCGGGCACACGCGCACGGGACAAGGAACGACCCGACGTTCGGTCGGCACGCGACACAGACCGACAGCAAACGCTCTATCTGCCCGGGCATGGCACCCCACACGCAAACGGCCGGTGGTGTAGGGGGCATTACGATTAAGCAACCGTTTCAGCGGCGCCAGTGGCCATACAACACTGTCAACACGGGCGGTACCGGTGGAACGGCGACGAACGCTGTTACCACTGGTACGACGAACGCCGCCACCATTGCCGGCACGACGACCGCTGGCAGTGGCATTAGCATAAGTAGTAATAGTAATCCCAGTAATGCCGGTAGTAACGGCAACGGTAATGCGGCCGGTAGTACGACCGGACAGCCGACGGCAGGTGGGTCGGTATCGGCGTCCGATCAGCAACCAAACACCACTGCCTTCGGGACGACACCGACGTCACAGACTGGCAGCAATTACACCGCCACGACTACGAACAACACTGCCGCCGCTGCAGCCGCCGCCGCCGCAGCCGCCGCGGCTGCCGTCGCACTGCTGCGAGTGGCGTCGGGCGGCGGCGGCGGCACCACGGCCGGACTGGCCGTGAGTCCGTCGAACAAGCTGAAGCGCCTGCAGCCAACGTCGGCATCGGCGACGGCATCGACAGCGGCCACCGCACCTCCGCCGCAGCCACAACCACCCACCACCACCGGTGTTCAAACGGACGGAACTGGAAAAAGCAATAGCAACAGCAATAATACCAACGGCGGTGGCAATCTCGCGGCCGCCGCCTCTGCCAAACGTGCCCGCCCGTGCCAGGATGGAGCGAAGATCGTATGCAAGTCGGTCGGTACCAACACGAACGGGCCGCCGGCATTGGTCGCCGTCAACAGCACTACGCAGAAAAAGTTGACACAAATGGCGATCGTGGCGGCTAGTAGTGGTGGTAGCAGCAGTAGTGCGGCAGCTGCAACGACGGCATCGATAGTGATGAAGTCCGGCGCAGGAAGCGTACCCTTGCCGACGACGACAGCCACTAGCACTAACGCCACGATGCTGACCGCCGCCACCATACCAGCGGAACTGGTGAAGGCGAACAAAATAACCGGCTACTTTAAATCGCAGCTAAAAACACCGAACACGTTTCAGAACTTGAAGAAAACGATCAAAACCGTTGCAGGACGTGCGTCTGCGCTGCAGCAGCAAAAGCGCAAGCTGCTTGCCGATGGTGCGACCGACGGCTGCCCGGAACTGACAACCGCTGTTGGTGCTGTTGGTATGCTTACCGGAGCCGGCGCTACATCCTCGAACCCGCCGGCCCCAATCCTGGAGGCCGATGTGGAGAAATATTTGAAGCTGTTCCAGCAGCAGGCACTCGGTGGAACGACGCTGACGACGACCGCTTTGGAAGCGGTTGCAGTAGCTACGCTGGCCGCGTCCGAGGCCGCCAATACGGCCGCCGGCACATCGGCGGCATGCTCGAGCGCGGCAACCAACAGCAACGGTGGCGGCACCGGCACGTCGAAAAAGGTGGAACGCAAAACGGCACGCATAGCGCCGACCGTGTCTGCCACGCGCAAGATCAGCCATACCGTGCAGGGTGGCCTCGGCGTTGGTGGCAGCTCGGGGGGTGGCGGCGGTGCAGTACAGACGAAGAAGCCGATCAACATTGCACCGCGTACGACCACCGTCAGCAGCACGACTGCGGTCTATCAGCACACGATCGTAGCGGCACCGGCAGGCGGTCCGGTCAGCAGCGGCAACAGCAGCAGCAGCAGCAGCAGCACCACTGCCAGCGTGCAGCATCATCATCATCAGGCGACAACGACGACCACCACCACGCAGAAGACTGAGCAGCACCCGATGTTGATGGGGAAGGCGCAACCGTCGCCGCCGGTTCTGCTCACCACGATACGGCTGCCGGGTCCGGCGGCTCAGCCACTACCCAACGTTACCGTTTCCCAGCCACAACAGTCCGTCGCTGTAACGCAGTCTGGTGCGGCGGCTGTTGTGCCGCAGTATAAATCAATTATTCCCCAACCGCAGTCCACGGTCACTAGCGTCGCTGCGACCAAATCACTGGCCGGCGCTAAGCTTGGGACGGCGGTCAGTGCCGCCACGACTACGATCGCACCGACCGCGGCCGTTTTCCAGTTCCACCATCATCACCATCAGCTGACGGGCGGTGGCGCACCCGGCCAGATACCGAATCTGGTGCAGATCTCGAACCTGCTGCCACTGGCAGCTGCCCAACAGCAGGCCAAACTAACCGGCGGTGCTTCTTTAACGCTTGCCACGGCTGCTAGTGCAGCAGCGGCCATCCAGCAGCAGCAGCAGCAGCAGCAACAGCAACAGCAGCAAACTGCCGCCGTTTCGGCAGCAGCATTCGCGCTCGGTGCCGGTACACCGACGGCCACCGCCGCCAACCTGCTAGTCAATGCGAACGGCATCAGCAACGGTGCTGCGGCTGGGTTGATACGTGCCGGTACTACCAATGGCACTCCTTCCGCCGGTGCGCCGACACCGCAGCTCGTCATGAACGCTACCTTTATCAAAATCCATCAAATACAGCAGCAGCAGCAGGCGGCAGCAGCGGCCGCCGCCGCCCATCAGGCAGCAGCCCAGCAGCAGCAGCAGCAGCAACAGCTGATGGCCGCGGCCGCCAGTTCGGTTGCAAACGCCGCGCAGCAGCAGCAGCAAAGCTTCACGATGGAAGCGTCCGCAATGAACATGAACTTTAGCGGCATGTTCGCTGCCAAACCGACGACCACCGTTGTGCCGTACTCGTGTCAACCAACAGCCGGTCGACCGACCGCTTACCAGCCCCCGAACGGTGCCCCGACACTGTACCCAGCGGCACTGAACCCTTTCGCTGCGCCGCAGCAGCAGCAACAGCAGCAGCAGCACCACCACCACCATCCACAGCAACAGCAGCAGCAGCTGATCATGACCCCGGGCGGTGGGATATTTGTGAATGCGGCCGCCATCCCGGCGATGATCAATTCGCAGCTGAGCGCAGCGTTCACACCGGCGTCAGCCAACATTCCCGCACTGCATCCACTGCAGCCAGCGCCCATGCCGCCGGTATCACAGCCGGCGGGTGTTGGTGCGAATGGCACCGGTGCGACCAGCGCCGGACAGTTACCAAATATCACAGCTATCATCCAACAGAGCAATGGCGGACCGGCTGCCTTGAATGGTGCCGGTACCAGTGGTACCGCACAGCAGCAGCAGCAGCAGCAACAACAACAACCCCAGCACCATCACCACCATCATCATCATTCGCTGCTGGCAAACATTTCGCCTGCGATCCTGTCGAACCTGCAGGTAGCGGCAGCGGCGTTCGCCTCGTCCGCCAACAACGGCACTGGTGTGAGTGCGAACAAGCTTACACTCGGCCAGGCAGCAGCATCCGCAGCAGCAGCGGCAGCAGCAGCAGCAGCAGGAGCGACTCAGTTTGTGCCGATCTCCGCCGCAGCACACTACGGCGCCGGAACAACGCTTTACGCAGCGACGACCGCGGGCATGAACGCGTCGGCCCTCGGTATCGCCACGTCCATGCAGCAGCACCACGCGCAACAGCAGCAGCAAGCGATCGTGTCGCCCGCCGTCCAATCGCTCTCACCGCCGCCGCTCGTGGCCACCGTGCCCACCTTTACCACCACCGGCAAACCGATCATGAACGCGGTGCTCAACGGTGTCTCGTCGGCCGTTGGCGCGTCGTCCGTGACACCCAACGCGGCGGCGGCTGCACTGCTGGCGGCGGCCGCACCAACCAGCACACAAAAGCCGCCCGTCGTTGGCGGTGAACCGCCCGGGCTGGTACCGGTTCAGCTGCCGAAGCAGCAACCACCGACGGCGATGGCATCGTCGATCGCCACCGCTGTTCCACTACCGAAGCTGGTACGCTCGTCGGCGCTCACGTCACGCAGCAACGGTTCCACGCAAACGCCGTCGGTTGTCATACCGGCCGTTCCGCCCAGCTCACCGCCGGCCCTCAACCCGCTCACGCTTGATTGTGGCAGCAGCAACGACAGTGGCATCGTGGCCAACTCCAGCGACAGCGAGGACAAATCCCTTACGATCGATCTCTGCTCGCCCGGCTCACCCTCCGACACGTCCTCGGCCAAGAAGGGCGAGGAAGGGGACGAAGAGGAGGACGAGGATCAGGTTCATCATCATATGCACGAACATCATCACGCTCATCATCACCAGCAGCAAAGGCGGCATCTGCATCATCGGCGCCATGTGCCGGGCACTGTCGGTGGTAACAAGGATGACACACGGACAACGACGTCCTCACGGTCGTCACCGCTCTCTACCTCATCGTCGGAAGATTCCGAGGATCAGCTGATCGTCGATCATGCGCCACCGGCAACGAGTGTCCCTGCGACGGCAGCTGCCGTTGCCGTATCACCCTTTCCGCCACCACTTCGGCTGCTGTCCGATGTGGCGGTGGCGACTGCCGAAGCTGAAGCGGCACTCCATAACAAGCAGCATCCGACACCGGCGTCGGTGGGCATTCACAACAAACACGTGACCAGCACGACCGTGCTGGAGCTGATACGGCAACAGCACGAGCAGCAACAGCAGCCGGACTCCCCATCTATAAAGCAGGATGACGACGAGGACACATCGTCCACCATGAAACAGCTGCCAGAGGAGCAGCAACCATCGCCGCAAGAGGCCATGTCTACGATTTCATCCTCCTCTGCTGTGGATCTGCAGGAAGACTACAGTGCCGCCTCAACACCGCAAAGCACCAGCTCTTCCGACGGTATGGCACCGCCACAGCTACAGGACCCGGGACAGGAACCGGACAAGAAGCGACTCCTCCAAACGTCTACCGATTCCCGCACCACGAATTCTTCGCCCTCGTCCGACCAGTCCCATCTGTCGCCGCCCAGCATCGACACGGAGATGACGGTGCTGGCGAGCCCGTTCGCACCGGAGGCAACCTGCGCCAAGAGTCCCATCCTGTCGCAGCCGAAAACGATCCGCTTTCCGGCACCGTCCGGTACGGCACCGCATCACAACTTTGGGCGCAAAGGGTTCCGCCGGTCGGGCGACGGTAGGCTGTACGGGGTGTGCTATTGGCGTGACTGCGAGAGCAAGTTCGACAGCAGCTCCCAGCTGCTGGACCATCTGCAGCTGGCGCACGTCAACACGCAGAAGGATCCACCGTACGCGTGCCTGTGGGATGGCTGCAAGGTACACAACAAGGAGTGCACCAAGTTTAACTGGCTCGAAAAGCACGTCCTGTCGCATGCCTGCAGCAAACTGCACAAATGCATCGTGGACGGGTGTGGAATGCGCTTCGCCTCGCAGGTAAATATAGGACGTCGGTGTAGCTCCCTGCGAATCCCCAAAAACCCTGTACCGGGAATTTCCCCTTGATTTGTCATTCTTTTTTCTTCTTCTTACAGCCAATGCTGCTAAAGCACGTCAACAGTCACTTCGCGAACGTGGACAGCAACAGTTCTGGCAAGCGATCGTCCGATCCGCCCGTACCGAAGGTACTCAGGAAGACGGGCAAAAAACTGCGTTATCGTCGGCAACCCTGGTCAGGTAGGTGTTTCCAACGATCGTCTGTAACCTTACGTGCGCAGTTGTCATTTCTGCTACGTTCCGAGAAGGTTCGGAACAATGCGTACAAGGAATCGAAGTTGTAACGGAAGGGTAGTGACATCTTACTAGCCTAAGCAGCAAAAGAAGAAATTAAATGTGGCAGTTAGCGAACGATCATGTTCAAGGATAATAATGTGCGCTTGGTGTAGGTAGAGTTTTGTGTTGAAAGGCATGTGCTATTTTGTTCCCACATTTGCCACTAATTCCATTCCAAAGATGGCACGTTTGTGTAAATGGTACAAATAATGCACTTTTGCTGCTAAGGTTATGACATGCATGTAACCGAATGTACAGTAACGAAAATGTCCAATTGAACAAAGCATAATTGGACTTTCTTTTATCTACTCGATCGATTCGAGCACACAGGCAAACGAACTTCGTTTTTTGTTTCTTCGACAAAACGAATTTCACAACAAAAAGGAATGACAAAAATACTCTGTTAACTTTACTGATCTTGCATTGAACTGTGGAGTCTTTGACCCTCGACGCTTCTTTTGTTATTTACACCGCAAACCGTACCAAAATTCGAAACAGATAGATTTCGAATGAAATGTTAGCCTATTTGTCTTGTCGGTTGTGGCACCTGGAAACTTTGCACCTTATCCATACGTTGGTTAGTCTTGTGCAAGTGTCAGAACTGATCGTATCGGATGTTGCAAGCTTTGTTTACGTGTGCTAGAATCTATCACGCCTGATGAAGCTAATGGCATACAAACGTTCGCGTCGCATTCGTAGTCGAATTAAATCTCCTCGTAGCTTATCCCTATTTCCATTTGGTATGGATAATAATATTGCTGGTGGTTTTTAGCTTTTTGTCTAGCACTCGATCGTGTTCAATTGGGCGTTTGGGATTACCATACATACGGTGAATGGATTTTACATCGGCTAAAGACACTTGTTTCGTGTTTCAAAGTATTTTAAATCATTTTGCTATCATTTTCATTGTTATCGGTAATCAGTAATCTTTGCAGGAGTTGTGGATATATTAGAATTCCCTTTTACTTGAATGTTATAGCTCGAGATGTCTTTCAATACTTGCTTCCATTGTTAGTTTGTGTGTTTCCATTCTACGCTTTCTTGCATAGCCGCTCTTTAAAATGTTATATTCTCTCAGTACAATTGCCGTATTTTACGATCGCATACACATCCCATAACGTATGGCAACTATGGCCCGTACATAACTCCTAACGCCAGTTGCTTGTAATAGTGGCTGTGTTTTAAAAACACCCGATTGTTTGAATTTACACATGATCGTTCGTCTGACTTGTCCATCACAAGGCAGTAAGGATGTTTGTCGCGTGGAGGTTCCCTCGGGGAGAGGTTTTGCTTATGTTTCACAGATATTGCTGGTCACAAGATGTCCTCATACGCGCCCGTAGCTCAAAGTCCGCGCGCACACTGATCGATGGAAGCTACAGCACCAGTGCCCCACTGTGTGCAATTCCAGAGTTCATGTGATCAATGGGTTTTGATGCTGACGGCCAAAAAGGGACTTCCAAAAAGAAACGAGTGCAGTTCCCAAAGCAGTGCAGCACTTACACGCAAAAAAAACGCAAGCAAAGTGCAATTACCAAAACCAAATGACATTAAAAACATTTTTTGCATTAAGCTTTCTTTACGATATATTTATATATGTTGTATGATTTATGTGCAATTAGTATAGCTTTAGATAAAATTTGTGGCCGTGCAATAGCACTAATCGTAACATGTTTTCGTAATACCCCGTCGCAGCACGTCGCTTTGACTTCTTCGACTCCGGCGTGATGGAAGGTTTGCAGCATCGCTTGATACGGTTTGGTACGATTGCGACCGGACAGGGCGGCGCAATAACTTTCCGTGGTATAAAGCTGGGCCGTCGCCAAATACCCAACGAAGGAGCGGAAGTGCTTGTCCGATGGTATCCTGCAGAAATGTAAGTCACAAAAGCGAGTAACTCCTCCACCTTGGGCGAAAGTGTGAAATGTTTTTATTACTCTCTTTTCCAGCCTGCCGGACGAATGGTTACCGGATCTCCCGGTGGGTGAGAAGTTCGTGAAGCAAGTCAGCATTCACAGTCTCACGATCGAGCAGCGAAACGATCTGTCCGATTATTTGAAGCAAGATCGACTCAACCCAACGGCAGCCGCCATTGTGAATCCGTTTGCCGCGCTGCACGAGCATAAGTTTGAGCCTCAGATTACCGCGAGCGGTAGCGGTAGTAGCTCCAACCTTAGCAGCATCAGCAGTAACAGCAACAGCTGCAGCTGGAGCACCAACAGCTACTCCAATCAGGCCGCTCGGTTCAACTGTCAGACGGCACCAAAGCAACAGCGCAAGAGGTCTAAACCTTCCGCGGCTGATTCGAACGGTTGCTGCTCGTCCCAATCGATCTCGTCCAGCGGGTTTTCGTCGATCTTTTCAACCTCTCTCACGTCGTTATCCGGTGGAACGAGTAGCGGCGCTAGCAACAACAACAACAACACTGCCGGATCATCCTGTGGTAGCAGCAGTCGCGAGGGAAGCTGCGGTGCAATGCAGCTGTCCTCGTCCAGCTCTTCTTCGGCGATCTCCTTCACATCCTCATCGGTGTCCTCCTCCACAACGTCATCGTCATCATCAGCATCCTCATCATCCGGGATCACGAAGTTGTCCTCATCATCCTGACCGTCGACATCAGCACAGATGGTGATTACGAGGGCGCACAATCAGAAGCGCACGACCCGAGTCATCACCGCAACATCCGACCGTCAGAAGGTGGTGGTACCTGTGGTACCAGCACAATCAGCCAGGAACGGACGCATCCGGCCGTTGAACGGATCGAAGAAGCACGCTGATGGAATGCAGCATGTAACATCTCATAGAGTAACAGGAGAACGAAATCCTCGTCGTTCCATTGCTAAGCGGTAAGGTAGAACGCTGTACCGTTTGGGGAAGCTGTGCGAAATGTATAATAACTGCCGACGGACAGATGAGCGAGCATCCTAGGGTAGGCGGCAATGGGTTTTAAAAATGGAAAGCAAAGAAAATGCAAATTTCCCGCAAACCCGAGCCACACTAACGATACAATCCACAATAAGAGCAATTGCAAACTAAGTATAACCAGAATTAGAAGTACGTCTAAAGTGAATTAAACGCGCCAAACGCCTAGCATGTAAAACGCAGAACCGTCTCTCCAAAAGTGGAGTTTGCGCGCCTATTTGTGGACTGATCGTGGAGAGGTGAAACGATGCAAAATTCCCCACCAAACACCACCTATTCACACACTAACACCACACACAAACGCGTACGCATAGAGGGACGTGCATGACGCGTAGCATAAAAGGTCCATCAATATTCGCCATGGAACGATTTCTGGACGACGGTGTGTTGTGAAAGGATTATATATGTAGTTATAATTTTAACTCAATTTTCTCACTGCTCCGTTTAGGTATTTTCAGAATTACGAACATACAGGTTAGTTTAAGCAGAGTTAGATAATTGTCCGCGTTTTGCGTAAATGTGTTTTTTCCTTACGTTTCCTCGATCGATGGTTTACTCTTGGCGCGCTCACTATTCATTAGATTTGCTACGTTTAGTATAGCACAGGGCAGGCAAGGTATGATGATAAAAGCATGTGTCGGCCACACATCGGTGCAGCAGGGCGTGATCGGTTAAGCGAAATCAGTCAAATCATTTTCGTAATGAATATAAATATATACATATATTTCGGTGGTATAACTAGCAATACACAGTCAAGCGTAAAAGCACAAGCAGCAAATCTGTACAAAAACAAGGGGGTTAGGAAGTGCTTTGTTTCCTTTTTTTTCCCCCTTATAGTTTTGTTTTGACGATGAGGAAATTTAAAACTGAAAAGATTTTTTTACGTGCGCTTTAATAACATGGGATGAGTCAGGATGAGTCGTTAAACAAAATTATTTCACAAATCCGTTGATCTCAAAAAGTAGTACTGCATTAGTATATAGGGAGAAGAGAAGGGAACCGATTTAGTAGCCGATGGAGCAATCGTTTTGGGGTCACGGTGGCCTTCCGGAGGTGGTGTTGCATACACACACATACACACACATAAACATATATATATATTTGCCACTCCGGTGGAATGCAGAGATAGCGAAGAACCGTAACATAATGTGCTAGTGATGTAATGCTAGGATTAAAAAAAAACGCTGTGACCATAACATCTTTAGGGGGTGGTCCTGTAAGGTGAGAATGGCCTTAGTAAAACCATTCTCTCCTTGTAGTACTCTTCGACACACAACACAACACATACCACCCTTCCCAAACGTACATACTACTACTAGTTCATATGTATCTCGGGTGTACACAAAAAAAAGGTACGGCGCAGGGCAGAAGGCGCAAAAATAGAGTAATCTAGCAATACTTACAAAACAAAAAAAAAACATTGCGATGGTTAAAGACTGATAACGTATTTTTACTAGCTTGTACAGTGAAGGGGGAACGAATGCGAACGGGAGGATGCGAAGGTTAGTACGAACAAAGATAGAAACAAAGCGAACGCATTTTACTAGTAAACGATGTAATGATGGCGAAGAAAGGTTGCAACACTTTCTTTTGTCACTTTTAACTGTGATCATAATAAGTGATCGTTCACTACTCCGTACGAAGGCGGCAGCAACTCGCAGCAACCCGATCATAGGAAGGAATCGGTTCTTTGCATTAATGCGATCACCAATCGAGTAATTGAAAATGGAATGAATTCTACAAAATATGATCAGATGGTATTTATTTTTGTTAAGGATCGCACATGTTTTACAGCGGTGGTTAGTTATTCGTTTATGTTTTTTTTTCTAATACATTGGCCGTATTAGACTAATGTTTCCCACTTTAGCCAGTTCTTGCTACAGCAGGCGATCATGGCTTTGCACCGGTGTTGATGTGTGGAACTAGCGCATCTACCAATGTACTTTATTAATTAATGTATGCCATTAATTAGTTTCATTTCTCACGTGTTGAGATAGAACGAGGTAAAAGATTTTTTTCGATCGTTAAAGTCCTGTCGAAAGAGACAACATGTTTCTTGTCGCACATTCTCGCAGTACATTACATCGTGGCGTTCGTTTTTTTTGTTTAAATTGTGTTCAAGTTTAGTTGCTCTCCTTTGTCAGAATCCTTCGTTTCCCAGCCCTTCACCGCACTGGGGTATCCAAAATTGGCTATAGGAACAAAACAAACCTTCAAAACGAAGATATTGTGTGTGCGAAAAATGATCGTCAAAATTAACAAACCCCGCATTGGTGGTTTTATAAACACGCTTTATTAATCGTCTCGGTATGATAATCAAAGGTGAAGGAAACGAAAACTTGCAGTCAGAGAAGGTGAAACAAACTGCGAAAATGCGCAAAGTAATATGATCACTGCCAAAAAGAAAACAAAAACAAACGTAAAACTGCAATTGTGTGTGAGTGTGTGTGCGTGGTCGGGACAACAAACAAACAACACTTGACTGAATGATAAGAAAACAAAAAACTCTAATTAATATAACGAAGCGCAGACAAAAGGAAAACGGGCGAACTGTGAAAGCAGCGGCGTTGGTGATGAAATGAATGAAATCGTAACAGTCGAACCACACAAGGAGGAGGTGCAAATTGCATTTATGGTAGCAAAAGGATGATGGAAAATTGGACAAGCCAGCAGCAACAGCTCTGCCGGTGTTGTAGACAATAGTTTCTTTTCGTTTAGGATCGAATCAAAAAAACGTAAGCCACACATAACAGTCTTCGGACAGCAATCAAAACACAACAACATTCCGCCAAAACGTTAGGGAGTTCCTTAAGCGATGTAAACATCTAACATCTCACCCTTTCTCTTATATATAGAAGAAGGAAAAAACAAGAAAACTGCCAGCTTGAAGAAACAGATTTAAATGCGTGCACAAACGACATCACACCAACGCCAACACGGGTAACGCAATAACAACAACACTGCCATGTTAATACTGCCCAACGGATACTTTACGGATCAAATCGTTATCGTTTACGTTTACGTTAGTGTTGCGTTAATTTGCATGTGTTTGCATTTGTTCGAACGATCATTATACGCTGCTATCAGTGCTTACCACAAACTATGTCGTAAAAGCTATCGTCATCGCACAGGAACCTGCTGTTGCTCTAAGGAAGGAGCGAATAGATAAATTTACCCCAAAACCCACCCTCCCCCAAGCGTGGTGGGACCGTGGGATAGAGAACGTTCGGTGTTTTTGTTTAAGTATAAAATTGAGCGGAGGCGACTGTAAAACGCAGATGCGAAACGTGACCGCGAAGAGGCCATCTTCCATCCCTTGGGTCGGTGCCGGTTAGCTTTTTTTTTCCTAGGTTTAGTTTGGTGGTTTTGCTTCCCATGGAACACACACACACAACCCACTATTACTATCAGCATCATCCTGCCTATTCGTGACCCCGTTGCCGTTCGGGACTGGCTGAGAAGCATAACATTTCATTAGAAATTTACGTTTGGACTGATTTTTATAAAATAGTTTGATTAGCTTTTCATCCTGCTAGCGTAGGATTTACGTGTGTATCGGTTGCGTTCCGGGCCCGGTGCAACCAACCTCTCTACAACCGTGCGCCATAAACAACTCGTAAGAGTCGAAAAACTAAAGGAAACTAGGACAAAAGAAAAAAAAGGACGAAATGTTGTGGGGAATGTTGGGGATGCATTTCTTTTCGTTTCTAAATAGTACAATCAAAATCGCTCTCTGTTTTAGAGGATGAAATGTGTATAACGTTAGTTGGCGACAACCAACCACGACGGAAGGATCATCCCCTGCCTTGCTGTAAGCACAGACACTTTAGGCACTAATCTTTCTTCGATAGGCTTTTATTTTTGAAAAGCAGTAAAATGCGTGTGTGTGCTTTCTTTTAGTGATACGATCTCCACACACGGCGCCATACACGCGTGAAGTCTCTTTATAAGAAAAAATGCGCATGAAACAAGCGTTCGTTAGCGTCCATCTTTTACATACTAGCATTTATGTTTCGTTTCCGTAACTTGTGTCACTCGTCCAAAACCTGTATCGCTTAGTTCCAGCGAAAGGCTCACCATATAAAGCTGATCCTGATGGCCATGTTCGGGAGGCAGATTACCACTCTCCGTGATCCGGGGTAAAGATAGATCCTTTTTAATCCTGTTTTTTAAATCCGTTGCAGGAAGATTAGCTTCCGCGCATATTAAATCATCACTGCCCAACGATTCTGCGCTGCGCGCTGAGTGTCTGTAAGCCATCGTCGGTCGGTCGGTCGGTGCATTTCTCGTTTTTTTTTTTCTCCCCTTGGACTGATTATTCCGTTCCCCGTTTCGCGGCACGTGATCGTGGTTCTGGTAGTGAGATTTCCCTTAGTCAATAATGATTTTTTTTAGTAAATTTTGATCCATTTGCTGTGTTTTTCTTCCCTTTTTTTGCGCGGATCGGTGATGGCGCGCTCTATCTGTAGGCCTAGCGACTGCCTAGCATTTACGCATGGAAGGAGAAAATGAGAAAATGTAGCGTGTGCGTGGGCACGTGTTCAAGTCGATCGGTATTTGTGGCAAGGGTGTAAACGGCTGCCTGTACCACACAGGGCTAACACTCCAAAACACTGCCTTTATCGCTTTCTTCCTGTTTTTTTTTTTTTACCTGGTAAGGAGTAAGTGTAATTTAGTGTAAAATATTTGACCACCGTGTCCGTCACCGCGTGTTTTAGTTTAATTTTTATCTTCGCTTACCGCAATGTGGTTTTGTGTGCATTGGACAAGCGTACGTACATCGTTTATTTTAATTTTATTCGTAGGAAGAGTTTACTTTAACTGCTAGCGTTAACTAACACAGAACGGCAGATAGGCTGCACATTATTCAATGACTATATTGATAAATAGGACGATCTAGCTTAGGTTTAGATGAGTAAGAAAATTCCTTCTCCCCGTTCCCAATAGCGAGTTATTAGTTTTATGTATGAAAGGTACACCCCAACCCTTACTACTACAACCACCACCACTACTACTATTGCTACTATTCCCCCCCCCCCCCCCCTCTCCCGAATGTTCCTGCCGATCGCGCTGTAACGATTGTAACGATCCTTTGGAGCTCGTGAAGGGGCCCTAAATGTGACAGATGTTTGGAAAAGAAATGAAAAAAGCAAAGCGTCTTTAATGAACGTTTCCGTTTGTTTGTGTTGTTGTTTTTTTCTTGTTTCATTTGTTTCCTCTATTACTTTCCTTTATTTGGTACACTTGTACTTGTGATGACGTTTTTATTCCCAATTTCAGGTTGTGTTTTGTTTTGTTTCGTTTGTATTTAAATATATCACTTACATTATATTATTTCGCTACTTTTTATTGATTTTATTGTGTCTGTAATTTTTATTTCTTCGTTTATGTTTCGTTTTAGATCTCCTTCTTTACCTTTCCTTTTAGTGAATTTTCCACCAAAGGCAGTTTGGAGTTGCACACACTGAATAGATCATCAAGCTGGCACACCGTACTGCACACACCCAACGCGGCAGGTGCGCATCATAAGATGAAGGCAAAGGTGTAGAAAAGGATGGATTTCATACATAACTGTAGCATAACCGTTGTATAGCGCCCAAGTGAAGAAACTGTCGAATGGGAAGTAGTGGAGCGTATCAAACCGTAGGTGATACTATCTGTAAGTAAAGTAGTAGAAGCTGCATAGCCGTTAGAGATATGTCTTCATTATGCGTACGAATAAATTAAGCGGCAATGATGGCGTGTAAGGTACGCGAGAAACACCGAAAACATCAATGTTCATGATGTGATACTCAAATACGGTTCTAAAGGTATATACATACACAAGGGGATAAAACGTTGCGTTGCAAACAGTGGCCAGGGATAGGATTTTGGATGGAAGAAAACCTCAGGGGTTGGTTTAATGTTTTTCCAACAAACAACAAACACCCACACACACACAAACAACACACAAACATTACAACACATACACATGTTTGCAAGCCGCTTTACAGGCATTCGCAACGCATCGATTATGGTGAGAGGTTTTAAAACATTTAGCTGCGTAAACGAGTTTTACATGCGTTCTTTAGAGATGTTTGTATGCGTTATCTTCAGTCGGGACAGATGATACAAAAAAAAACTCCATTTGCTTTTAAATATGATTTGAAAACACACACACGGGCAGTACGAGCAGGAGGAATGATGTGTAAAGTATGGTGTGATGAGAAGTGCAGTGAAAGGAAACTGATGGTTTCGGCAAAATAAAAAAAATCGGCCCAATTTAGCCGTGGAGAGAAACAGAAACGAGTACCAGAGTGGCCCGGCAGCGGGAGTGGTTGGATTAATCAAGAAATGGTAGTTATTGATAGCTGATTGACACGAAACGTGAAGTAGATGGAAGAATGGACGACGAAAACATGAAATGATTAGCTAAATGAAAACAAGGATTACGGTGGTGCAAAAAGGAAGCGAGATATGGCTACGGATAAGACGATCGAGTTCTGATTGCAAACGTGTGCCTGTCAGGAAGAGAAACCTCCAATAGTGGGAACTATAGGATGGCGATGAAAGTCCACATGTCCGCAAAAGGACTAAAAAGGAATAAAACACAAGAAAGGTAGGTGATGAAGATGGAAAAGAACAGTATGATGGAAGCGGAAACAAGGAAACGGCAACCGGACAAACCAGCCAGAAAGAGCCATATGAGGTTGGATCAATTGTATGACGCACGGAGGAAGGATTGCAAAGTGTGCCACACGGATTAGAAATAAATGGAAGAGAACGATAGTGTAGAGGCGAGCAAATGGTGTGGAGTATTTGGGACGTGGATAGGGGAAATGGCAAGCACATGACCTTTACCTCAAGAGCAAAAGCAACTATAGTGTGTAGCATAAATGTAATGCCGAGAGTGAAGTTGAGATGATGGATGATGATCGAGCGGGCAGAAGAAGAAGTGTAAGTGTTTTTGGGAAACGGTTTAGATGAAATTGTACATAGGATAAGCGTGTCATATCCCAACCAAGGGAAAGTAAGTAGGCAGAACCCTCCCACAAACACACACACACACCTTTATTCGTTAGCCGATAGTTTGAAGAATTACGCTCTCCGTGCGCAATTATTCCCCATTACGGGAGAATCGAAATTAAAAACCATCGCTTGCGGATAAGGTGCGTGTGTGCGTGTGTGTGTTTCGTAGATGTTGTTGCTAGAAATATGGAAAGGGAAAGATAAAACAAGCAAACCAAACAAGGTAACACAAAGTGGAAACGTCAATGGAAAGAATATGGTAATCCTACAGAAACTAGTGGAATTTAGTGCAGTGCAAAACAAAACAAAAAAAAGGAACTCAAAAAAAAAGAAGAAGGCAACAACTCGTAACTCGTAACCGGAATGTGTATCATGTGTAGTTGGAACAGTAATGGGCAAACCAAAAAAAAAAACAAACGTATTAGCCACGTATTATTATGCGAGAAATGGTAACAGAATAGGTAACGTAACGGTATCGTCGGTGCAGGCGGCGGATTAGTCTTACGTAGTCAAGTGTGTTTTATGATGGTAACAATTGGTAATTATCGCTCGAGACTCGGTACGGTACAGTGAGATATACGGTTCCACTAAGTAATTTTCCACCATTTCCCATTTCCAATTTTTCCTTCTGTTTCTCTTATTTCTTTGCTTTTGCTTATCATTTGTGTGTAACACGCAGGTTGGCACATCACAAAAACAAAACAAAAAAAAATAAGCAGAATATACAACAAACAAACAAAAAAAAAGGAAACAGGATGCAAAACAAAAAAAAAACGGAACACCGAATTGATGATTCGACAATGGACCAGAAACGTTAAAATTAAGGACATATAGTGAAACCAAGCGTGATACGCGAATGAAAAAGTGAACAAGGAAACATATAACTCAATAGAACGGGCGTAAGCTAATATGGGCGATGAAAGGATATTAAAGAAAATCACACAAACATTAAACAACAACAAAAACACACACACACACACACACGGACACGAAGGTTCAAAAGAATAAAGAAAAAAAGTCTACACAAATAGATATCTGCAGACAGGGAGAACGCGAATGGAGATGGAAAGGGCAGCGAAATTGATAACCCCACAGCACGATTGATGTATTCAGATTAACCCCATACAGCAGCGAAAGCACCACCACAAAAGAATGCGCCAATTGTGAAGGGTAGAAAGGAGGGTAACATATTTTTCTTACAAACCGGATAGTAAACAGTAACAGTGTGTTGTCTACCGGGAGGAGATGATAGAAAGGAAACGGCAAAATTATTGAGGCAAACGAAAGCAGTGTGAGTTTTGAAACTCGGCAAATACATGGAAATAGTTTGCAAAGACAGGCAAGAACAAAATGGAACTACCTCATTAATGTTTAGAGCACGTACAGAAAGCACAAAATCAGAAACAAAACGAACACACGGGGTAAAACATAATAGAAATTCCACAC
>STHB01000010.1:23865053-23894158 GCA_018908115.1 Anopheles rivulorum
TGGAAAAAAGGGGCTTTTCAGTTGAGTTTGAGTGTCGAAATTGGACAACAAGAGCAAAAGAAAAAGCGCAACGAAGCGGCTAAATGGAAAATTGGCAGAATCATTGCTACAAACATACATACACACACACATACACACACAAACACACAGGACAAGTGTTTGTTTTTACAATTGAAACTAATTTAGCTCATCGTTATGTTGATTTGCACCATTGGTTGTAACTTATGTAAAAAGAAAGAAAGGAAAAGATTTGGCTTATAACAGTGTAATTATCAAATTTTGGCCGTAGTTAAAAGCGCATCCTGTATGGTGATTGCAATCGTTCTACAGGTGTTAGCTAGAACGCCTCTTTCCCTCGCAGCAGGTGTTCCTTCTATCAAAGTGCCCTCTACCCGATGTTCTATGCCTCTCCCTTGTACCAGGAAGTGAATAACTTTGTCTTAATTTTCCACACGAAAGGAAATGTCTTTTCTTTTCTCACCCCCTTATCTCCATACCTGGCGTTCCCCCACCATTTCCCTTAAACAGTACAATTTCGTACTTTGAACTGCTTATATCACAATACGGAGGAGCTCTATGTATTGTAATGAGAAGGAAACTCTTTAAGAAATAAGTCACGCAGCGCAGCTTGTATGAGTCTGTAACGGCTATTAGATCGATTATTGGCATGAATGTAATATCAAAGCATTAAACAAAAAACAAAAACACACACACACACCACACATACACACACGGAAACAAAAAAACACACAACTTAATCGAGCAGTATCTTAAGAAGGTATACATATTTTGGTAGGAAACAAGTAAACGTTTCGCGATAAAAAAAAGCACGATTGAAAAAAACAAACCCGGAAACTGGACCGGAAAACCGCAAACCGTTTCGGGAAAGACGGATGTAAAACAGCAAACGATCACTTCATAACCAAGAAGAAGAAAAATCTTCTCAAAAAAAAGGGGAAAAGTGTCGCGGAAATGATGTTTTCGACGGTGTGAAACAAAGAAGAAACACAACCAAGCAGAACACGCAGCAGAATTATAATTACCAGTCGGAGAAGTAAAAACTACTGCAGAAGTAACACAAGATGCTTATTAGAGTGTAACAGAACAGCGGACAAAATCACAACACAGTGTACGACGCGGTGCCCAAAGTGGCAAAACAAATACGGAAGGAAAGGAAAGGACAAAGCATTGTATCAGTATGTTTAAACAATATGAAACTATTGAAAATATATTACCGATATGAGAACGTGTCGTCGTAACTTTTGCGTAATGGCCAAAATGGATTTATTTATTTTTTTTTACTTCTAGTGCGTGGTACTATCTTACTCTGGAATGCCGGCAGCCGGTGGTATTACGACATACTTGGCGCACAGATCCGAGTGTCCCTTCATGACGCCCTCCTTGATCTCCTTGATCGTTAGTGGTCGGCTCACGACCAGCTTCTTCGGGTTGTGGCCAATCATCTGTGGTAGCAATTTCAATGATGTAGCAAAGCTAAAAAGAGAAAAACGCGTGTAAGAGAGGTGCAAGGGCAATGGTATTTTGCACGATTGGCTTACTTTGTCAACTTTGCCTTCTGGTGCTTGGAAAACTGCGAGCTAAACACAATATCGTACAGTGCATTAACACCGGCGTACTGTTTCAGCATCAGGTAGAACGCTTCCAGCGGAATTTTCACCTTATCGCCAGCCATTCCATCCGGAGCGACCGCATCTTCCACGCCGAGACCTCGTTTGCCTTTACGTTTCTGGGCGACAATCGGTTCGATGATACCTTCACTCGAGACACCGAGTGCGGATCCCGGGTTCCAGCCTTGCTTCTGCAGCATCTGAAAACCGACGTTCCCTTCCGGGATTTTCTTCTGATCTTTCTGTGCCTGAATCGCCGCTTTCGGCGGTCGTGTGTAGAAGATTTTCCTACGCGTGTGGTACTCTTTTACACGCTGAAAAGTAGCAAGGTAAGTATTAGTTAATGAAGCAATGAAAACATTATATCGCAGCGTCTTTACCTTCACGGTGTAACAGTAGTACCGGACGATCTGTACCAGCTTCTCCCTCGCGATCGTGTGTGCTTCGTTCTTTTCGCCAACCGCTTGGCACATTTCCTTCATATCTACCAGAAAGCGAAATACGCGCGTCTTCTCATTGTAGTCCGGTGTTAGCAATAGACCGGCCTGTTCGAAGCTTTGCTTCAGTGACATCTGATCTCCGTTGTAGATGTACCCGATCAGCGATTGCAATTGTTTTATTCTGTGCGGTTCCAGTTGCGGATCGGGTATATCGGTCGGAACCGGTTCCAGCACCGGTAGTTTCAATGGTACACTTTCCTGCTGTTCTGTTGCGTCCGACTCATCCTCGGATGAAGCGTCCGGTTTTGGTGAAACGAATACGATCGGTTTACAGGTCGCCCTTTTGTCCGGTTTTGCATCGCCCGATGTAGCACGGTTCGGTTTCTTCACACCCTTGCCGCCGGTCTTGTCGTGTTTCCATTTGTTAAGAGCTTTCTGCTGTTTAACTTTGGGTGCGGGTAATTTCACTTTATTGTTTTTCGTTCCAACCATCGTGCAGAAAACGTAATTCACAAATACGGCACAATGCTTGCACGTGTGAAGTGTTTATGAAAATGCGGCGAGCTAAATGTCAGTGACACGAACGACAGTACGATTTATGAGAAACACTCGAACAGCCGCGTGGATGACACATTCGTTTCATTCTCTTATATTGTCGACTGTTGAAAAAGTTGACAATATAATCCGTAAAATGGTTTATAAATTCAACATTTGGGATTATTGGCTGTACACTGAGAAAAAAAACTGTAACAAAACAGAAGAGCAAGCGAGCAGACAACTAGTAAACACAGGCCATCTCTTTTCGTCCATGTCAGTGGGGAACCTTTGATAAAATTGTGTCAAAAATCGCGTGCTCGGTGAACCGCTTGTTCGGATTCTGTGTGAATTGTTTATTTCGCCGGTTTGTTAACAATGAGCGTTGTTAACGGATTGCTCCGTGTGGGCAAACTGATTCGGCCATCTGCATCACTTGCGAGATGTTTGCTGCCGGCTGTCAGTCACCCATCATCGTCCAGTTTCATCCAGGGTAAAACAAAACATGCCACAATTTCCAGCACCACCACCAAGCATGTTACGCAATTGTGCGGATTGTTAACACAGCTCTAATCTTCTAATCTTTTTAGCAGCTAACACACTGCCCAAATGGATGCCTGCCCACAGGACACTGAGCACTAAAGCTGCCGAGGAAGGATATCACTCGATAATACGCGACCAGGAGAAGGCAGTTGGAACGAGTGATAAACACGAGTTTCAGGCGGAAACGCGCATGCTGCTCGACATTGTAGCGCGGTCACTCTACTCCGACAAGGAAGTGTTTGTACGGGAGCTTGTGTCCAATGCAAGTGATGCGTTGGAAAAGTTCCGCTTTCTCATCCAAACCTCCACGGACGCAGCTAGCGGTGAATCTGGCGAGTTTGCGGAAGCAGACCGGTCACTCGAGATACACATTGGCACGAATAAGCAGGACCGACAGCTGACGATTCAGGACACCGGTATTGGCATGACGCGTGAAGAGCTTGTGGCCAATCTGGGTACGATCGCCCGTTCCGGTTCGAAGCACTTTATCGAGCAGCTGAAGGAAAGTGGTCGAGGCACGCAGGAAAACGTGCAGAACATCATTGGCCAGTTCGGCGTGGGGTTCTACTCGGCCTTCATGGTAGCGGACCGGGTAGACGTGTACACTCGTTCGTCGCGTGCTGGTGCTCCCGGCTTGAAGTGGTCCTCGGATGGATCGGGCACATTCGAAATTCAGGAAGCGGAAAATGTAACAATCGGCACGAAGATTGTGATCCATCTGAAGGCGGACTGTCGTGAATTTTCGGATGAGGATCGTATCCGGGAGGTTATTCGCCGGTACAGTAACTTTGTCGGTAGTCCCATCTTCCTGAACGGCAAACAGGCAAATCAAATCCAACCGATTTGGCTGATGGAACCGAAGCAAGTGACCGGTGAGCAGCACAACGAATTTTATCGATTCGTGGGCAACACGTTCGATACGCCACGCTTCACGCTACACTACAAAACAGACGTCCCGTTGAGCATTCGAGCGCTTCTGTACTTCCCCGAAGGTAAGCCGGGCCTGTTCGAAATGTCACGCGATGCGGACAGTGGAGTGGCATTGTACACGCGCAAGGTACTGATTCAATCGAAGACGGAAAATTTGCTTCCGAAGTGGTTACGCTTTCTGAAGGGAGTCGTCGATTCGGAGGACATTCCACTTAATCTGAGCCGCGAACTGTTACAGAACAGTGCGCTGATCCGAAAGTTGCGTACGGCGCTAACCAATCGCACGCTACGCTTCCTGCACGATCGTTCCCAAAAGGAACCGGAAAGCTACGATAAGTTTTACAAAGATTACGGTCTATTCTTGAAGGAGGGCATAGTGACCAGCCAGGAGCAGCAGGAGAAGGAAGAGATAGCTAAATTGTTACGTTTCGAAACGAGCAAAGAACCCGACCGGACGGTATCGTTGCCCGAGTACTGCCAGCGACAGGCCGAAGGTCAGAAAGATATTTACTATCTGGCCGCACCGAATCGCACGCTGGCCGAAGCGTCTCCGTACTACGAATCACTGAAAAAGCGTGGCATTGAGGTGTTGTTCTGCTACGAAGCATACGACGAGCTGGTGCTGATGCAGCTTGGCATGTACCTCGGCAAGAATCTCGTGTCGGTCGAGAAGGAGATGCGTCGTTCGGATGCAGCTACGGAAGGTGCTGACGCGGACGGTTTGATCGAGGGTTCACTACTGAAAACACAAATCGATGAACTACTACCGTGGCTAAAACAGAAGCTAGTCGGCAAGGTGTCGAACGTGAAGACGACCGGCAAACTCGATACACATCCGTGTGTAGTGACGGTGGAGGAAATGGCCGCTGCGCGGCACTTTATCAAAACCCAAAGCCATAACATTAGCGAAGAGAACCGTTACGCACTATTGCAGCCGCAATTTGAAATTAATCCAAAGTAAGTATTTTCGTTTGACCGTTTGGGTGTTTGCGGATTGTCCAACATGAAACTATATCGAACATTTGTCTACTGCTTTTTACAGACATCCCATCATCAAGAAGCTGCACAAACTCACGTCCAGTGATCCGGAGCTGGCGGAACTGCTGGCAAAACAACTCTTCTCTAATGCCATGGTGGGGGCTGGTTTGGTAGACGATCCTCGCATGCTGCTGACCAGCATGAATGACCTACTGCAGAAGGTACTTGATAAGCATTAGATGCACATGTTTCTTCCGCTTTAAAGCTAGGTGATACGATGTGTGTTAAAATAAATTTCTTAAATGCTAAGGATGTTAAGCAACAGGGTAAAGGATTAGTGTGAGGATCGTGATCGTGATTGAGAAATCGTAGAGACAACATTGCATGTGCCCGATACCACAAGAAGCTTTCTTATGTTTGGGTCTAGACGTTGTGGTAAATATGAACCTGGAAGAATGACCCAAGGCTCTTATGCAATGTAGAGTAGACTTCCAAGATCGAAGGTGGAAGCCATTCTCTACCCCGTCCCGGAGACATGATCTCTGTCCAAAGACGATGAATTCTGAGGATAATTTCGATTATGAACGGAAGTCGACGAACCAGGGTGCTCCGGTGAGTTGGGTGCAGCAATGTATCTGATCTGAATGTAGCTGATCAGATAGGCACTATCAATGAAGGAAAAAAAGCCACCGGGACCATTTCGCTTATTCGTGCAAAGAAATGGGAAAAAAGTAAGTGAAAGAATATGACCACGCGGTTCAAGCACATATCATGCACTGAAACGAGATGCCGGCGGGAGGACCGTATTACGGCAGCTGCTAAACACGCTAATGATTGTCGCATTGTACTTGTTGCAGCACGTGGTTTTTGGGTTGATAAAAAAATAATTCCACTGGAAGGAGACACACTGATAAGACCACCTCGCATACTCTTATATACATATACAATGAGAATCAATGTTTTACTTGTGATTAAGTTGATACAACAAAAGCACTTACGTACGTAGAGAAATGATTTACAATTTTGATCACGATTTCATGTCGATCTTTATTGATTGGAGATGTTAGGAAAGAAATTGTTGCAACATTTGTAACGAAAATTGTAAGCTTGTTTCGTACTCTACATCAGTCTCTAAGCTACTCGTTAACGTAACGTAACCGGATCCACTATCTGATTGCTATCTTTAGTGCAACGTAACAGTCTTAATATTAATCCAGCTTATGTAGAATAGAGAGCTTGGGTAGATCACATGGCGTTACGCTTGCTCTGTTAGGAAAGGTAGGAATTCTGCAATAATGTTATAACTTTTGATAGAAAAAAGAGCTCAATTTTAAACGAGATTTGGAAAAGTTCGTTTATTTAGTGACGGTTTCGAAGGAACGAAGCGGTAAATGTTTTATATATTAATATTTAGAATATATGAGAACCGTAGAATAGAACATTCTTATCTTAAGATACACAAGCATGGAAGTAGAGCGGCGTTCAGTACTGTAATTGTAGTCATGCAACAATTCGCAGGTCATATGATGGTAAAGCTAACGAACGGAGATTTCGCCTACGTAATCGCCATGTGATGCGCGTATCGTTCGGCCCCATGCATGCGCTGGTGGATTGTCTTCCCATGAAATGGGGTGGGGTGAGAAAAAATTGGCAGTTTGCGTGCGTGATAGGAAAGCCGCTTTGTACAAAAGGGTTGGGAGGTGTTGAACATTTCCACCCGACCATCTTTTGGCCTTGCTTGTTCTTTCATCGAAACCGTGCTGTGACCAAGTGACCATGAAGTCATCCAGTAGTTTTAGAAAAAAGATCAATGAAGTTTTCGTTTCAGTAGATCCGTAGTACATATTAAAATCCTCCCTTCTATCATTTCCCCGATCAATAATCACCCCTCTACTTTTGATCAGAATCGTGTTACGTATTAGCTGCTTTTAGCTTGTACAATTCATTTGCTGTAAACATTTTCCTATCTGAATTGTATTGCATTCTCCTAGGAAGTTAATCCATGCTTGTTTAACTTCTAATTTCGTACTTTTAAATTTTTCTAACATAAATCCAAAAAAATTGCTATATACACCTTGTGGACATATGGAATTTTGAGTTCGAATTCTCGTTGCCATTTTGTCCGAAATTTTTAAATCCAACTGTGGATATTCGTTGAACTTGATAATATTTGGTATAATTCATAAATAAACGTGAAATATCTTGTTTGAAAATTTTCAAAAGTTGAATAGCTTTTAAAATTTTTGTCAAAAACAAAATTTAAAGTTCTAATTACGCAAATCGACGATTGAAAGCTGAACATCTTGTTCGAACATTTGACAGTATTGACAGCAGGTGGATTCGAACGTAGTTCGGAAATTCGGAATACTCGCTTCGGTTGAAGTTCGGCCATGTTCGGCCTCTTCCGTTTATATATACGCGCGGGTGTGGGCAAATTTTTTTCATTCTTCCTGAAAGTTTTGAGCGAGTGTGTCGTGTTGGTCATCTCTCCCGAGTGTCTCTCTCCTTGTGTGTGTGTCATCAACACCGAGCAGCAGCAGCAGTACGAAGTGAACAGTAAAAGCTGCGCTTCTGAAGGAACAACGACACGGTTCGGTGAAAAGTAACAGCTAGAAAAGCAAAAAACAGCAAAAACACACAGCAACAATGGCCCTGCCGGAAGAAAATCCCGTCTACTCGCCCTTCTTCGGAGTCATGGGCGCAGCAGCTGCTATCATTTTCAGCGGTAAGAGAAAACACAGTCCTCCCCTTTCTCACTGTTGTGTGTCCGTAATCTGGAGTTGTTCGACGCCACAATCCGCCCCCACATTTTGCGAATACGCGAGGAAAACTCCGTCCTGGGAGTGAAAAGTCCGTAATCTTTCCGTCCTTGCTAGTCGCCTTCCCGTAACAAGACCAGCGCCCGTGTCATGTGAGCCCGACCCGTGTCTGTGTGTGTGTATGTTTGTGCATATTCCTATGTGCGTGTGTGTGTGTGTTAATATATATATGTGTATAATGTGTGTGTATGTGTGTACGCGCAAGTGCCCTCGTGACCACTTTTCGTTTTTGCGCGAATCTTGATGTTCCTTTTCCCTTTTTTGCAAAAGAGAATCATTGCTGAGAGGAAAAAAAGGCACAGCCCTTGCACAAAACAGCAGGCCTAATGAAATGTATTTATTTGTACGATAAAAATTTGCTGTAAATGAAAAGCGCTTCCAGAATGTAACTAATGTATAAAAAAGTGTTTTCCTTTCGTTCAAATGTAACATTATACAGAGAGAGCAATCGTTTTGTTTGAGTTGATAGAAAAGGCACATTAGTTCGATGTCAAATGTGTTGCTTTCTGTGGTAATTTGTGCGAATTTATGATAGAAAGCGAGAGCAAGAAAAAAGAGAAAGGAAGAGAGACCGAAAGAGAAAGAGAGTGCGTCCTTTGATCGTTGAAAGTGCGTAGAGTAAAAGAAGCAAGTGCGTACAGGAGAAATGACACACAATTGCTTTGCACTGAAAAACACAATTGAGGAAAAGATTAAAAGGGGAGCATATGATTGCTTGACCAAAGGTGTACTACTACAAGATGGAATCTTACGAAGGGGGAAAGTTGCCAACACTATATCCTAAAGTTTATTGCGAAGGTGGTGTACCATTAGGAGAGCAAAAGAGAGTTTTTGGCGTTTGTGAAGGAGTTCCTTTGCGACGCTTGGAGTATTATTGATTTTGGGGCCAAGGACTACTACGATGTGATGTTCGACTCTGGGTCCAAGAGAAGGAACAATGTAAATTCTCTCTTAACCGATAAGTACACACACTCACACCAATGCGCGAACGGACGCAAAGCGCGATGGACACTGTGGAAAACATTTTCCATTAATTATGCAGAACGTGTGAAAACGGCTGCGGAAGCTGTCAAAGACGAATCCTGTGTTTTATCGTCATTTTTAGAACGAAACTTCCATTTGCATACATTCGGGGGCGTTTTCTGTGGGCTCGACGTACATCACGGGACTATACCACATGACCTGAAGTAGTGTGCAGATTGCTATGGTTGCAATGCTCCCTCTTACAATTGGTTAGTCTATTAGGAGGGATGGACAATATTTTAATTCTCTTTACAACTGAACATATTTAGGCGTGTAATGCAACTACGTTCGCGTGACCAGCAGCGGGTACAATATGCTTCCGGGAGAACCATTTTCCATCATCGGTCAGCCGGAGCCCTCATTAGAGGTGATTATCTCTGTCACATGATCGACTGCTCTGGAGCCACCTCATCTTCCTATTGCCCTCCGCCTTGCATCATGAGCCATCGGCGCAACATTGATGATGGTGGTGGTGTGTTGTGATGTTGTTCACATGGTTCTGCTCACGAGGTTTTCTCTAAGATAAATACGAAACGCTACTAGAGACGAAAGTATACTTGCCCATGTTTGCAGAAATGAAATGCGTAGGACGTGGAGAGGATTATCGATTTTTCTTCTGACGAAGATTGCCATTCGAAATTAGGATTCACTCTCTCTTTCTCACTCTATCTCTCACTCTCTCTCCATTTCATATTCTCTCTATTTCATTTTGTACCACAACGTTTTTAAAATATTTATTTGGTGTTTCTTTTGAGGTTTATCGAACAAATGACGCGAAATGTTGAACCAAACGGCTAAGGTTACATGCTGAACTCTGGCACCTAACAGGTTCCTTGAATTCGGAAATTAGTGACGTCACTGGATCGATTCACATTGCCTTGGCAGTGTCAGCTTCCTAACTATCTTACTTGGAAAGCAGCAACCAGCACTGCAAGTTGTAAAATTTGAAATCCTTTACCTCCGATGCGTGCCTTGAAATAGGTAGGCACGGCACCTTACATGACAGATTCAACGCTTACTTTGAAAATGTTTTATGCAGTAAAAAGTAAATTGTTATGGCTGGCTGTATGTGTATCGAAAGTATTAAAGTTTATATCAAACTATGGTTTAAATGTTTCCACGCATTTGGGCTATGAATCAGCATCATTAGTGACAGTTATCTGTCATTCATAGTGCTGAACGCGTAGTGGTTTCGTGCGTGGTATACGAATGCTGCTGTACGCAAACATGTACATTCGGCTTCCATTAGCCTTATCGATGAAACCGAACAGCCAGCCCTAACTGCTGTTCCCAGCATATTGATATGGTCGTACGTTCGTATGGAAGTCATATGACCGATACGACAGCAAACTGTCACGCTGTCTTTTGGTATAGCAAATGATCATGTGAACGCATAGCTCGTCTTCCATCGCAGGGTGTTTGCAAAACGCTACACCACTACTACAAACACACCGATATTATTGTTTCCCAATGGTTTGGTCGCATTCGTACCAAAATCACCGCGCACACAGTGATGCTCATTCGCACCTTCAAACCATGTTATTCTGTGGCTCACCTGTTGTGTGTGTCTGTGTTGATGCACATTGATACTGTTACACGATCTTCACGTGATCGTAGAGTTGTGGAAGGTGGAGTGTACAACAACGTCACCACGCATACATGCACAACCGACGAGAGCGGGCCAATGCGTAATGCCGCGCGGAATGCCGTCATGTGACCCCTTCGTCGGATCATTTTCCATGCATCCGCACCGGCTCGTCTAGCTGGAAGATGACCACGTCAGTCGTGTTTCAAACTGTTGTAGCCTGTAAAAATGTAGCCTTTTATTTATGCTTAGTTTCCATTTTTACATGTTTTGTTTGCAATTGAAGCTATTATTGCGCTGTTCGTTCCAAGAGATTTATAGTTTTTTTTTCAGATAGAAATCGTAAACGAAATATACTTACGAAAAGAATGATTCGATGCGGACAGGCATCGGGGGTGTTATCACAAGATGGATGATTTTTTTTTTTCGTCAAGCCCCTATCAATAGCGCCGTATTGTGGGCCGTACAGTTCTCTCGAGAATGAACGTCGACAGCCGAGATCGGGCCGAGGTTCCTGTTCAATTTAAAGGCCACGAAAGTGTGTGGAGCACAAGGGCATCTACATTGTACGGTGTAAAGGTGCACGGATGTGTAGTGATGTGTAGTTGTGAAACATATCATTCTTCTCCTCCGGAGGCTTTGCACAGCTTCGATGACGACTAGCGAGAACAATAAGGTTGAATTTCATCACTTGATGTTTTCCCCCGGAGGGAGCCTTACTACCTTCGTCATATGCTTCCGTTCCCATTTTAAGATCTAATCGATAACTATCTTTCAGCTTCTACCGGTAGACAATGATACATATATGTTGCAATGCATCTCGTACATGTGCATCCATCTTTGCTTGTAGAGTTACTAGCTACACAAATCGTACGGCCGATAGAACGGCCAGAACGGAGAGCATATGTAGGTCGTTGTTTTCTATGGAACTCTTCTCTTCCCACCAAGTGTTATATCCGCTTATTGCCGTGAAAGAGGCTCCCATTACGACAGGCGGAAGAGTTGTCAGGATGTACAATTAAATTATGGCTGGTAGTGAAATACAATATTAATAAAACTGCGGTTTCAATTCGTTCTAAAAAGCTCTTAATTTGCTCTTAGCATCAAGTTATTGTTAGACTCGTCAAAATGTGGTCAATTTTCTCGTCCAGTCTTGGGCTGCCAGTTTACGTCATCCAATATGTTTCACCTTTTTGTCTTGGGTTTCTGTCTCGCATACTCATCATTCTCGTTATGTTTAAAATTCCAGCTCTCGGTGCTGCCTATGGTACGGCCAAGTCCGGTACCGGTATTGCCGCCATGTCGGTGATGCGTCCGGAGTTGATCATGAAGTCCATCATTCCCGTTGTCATGGCGGGTATCATTGCCATCTACGGTCTGGTCGTAGCAGTCCTCATCGCCGGTTCCCTGGATGAGCCATCGAAATACTCGCTATACAAGTAAGTAGACTCTTTCTAACCGAAGATTCCGCCTATTTCGTGGCGGTTGCTTCTGGCTCTATTAAGCATACTATTCAGGCGGTTTGCGGTTTCACGCATCCGGTCGTAATAATTACATATGGGATAACTTTTTCACTTCGGAACCGCACTTTTGGCATGAAATTCGTATGTGCAAACTTTCACTCTCTGCCTATCCTTCGTGCGGATCCTTCAGACAAGGAGACGCAAAAATAGAGCGAGAGAAGCGAGAGAGAAAACGTATGTTTGTACGGTCGGAGTTTGCGCATTCTGACATGCTGATAACGTGAAAAAAGTTAAAAATTGTAACCATAATCAGAAACCGAAAGATGGATATGTACAACTAGTCGGATGCAAACATTCAGAATGATCCTGTAGTATGTTAATACAGGTTAAATACAATCAAACAACAAGCTTCTTTGGTTAATTATAGCCATGGAACAAGCTAGGATATTTATTACATTTCGGTGGTTTGAATTTTGATCTCATTGGGATTTGTACAAGTTATGCAATTTTACTATTAGGACAGTATTAACAAGTTTGAACATTATGCACTCATTGTTTTCCATTCTCTTCTTGCGATTGTAGGGGCTTCATTCATCTCGGCGCTGGTTTGGCCGTCGGTTTCTCGGGATTGGCTGCCGGTTTTGCCATCGGTATCGTCGGTGATGCTGGTGTGCGCGGTACTGCCCAGCAGCCGCGACTGTTCGTCGGTATGATTTTGATCCTCATTTTCGCTGAAGTGTTGGGTCTGTACGGTCTTATCGTCGCCATCTACCTGT
This sequence comes from Anopheles rivulorum, assembly GCA_018908115.1. Taxonomy (NCBI): domain Eukaryota; kingdom Metazoa; phylum Arthropoda; class Insecta; order Diptera; family Culicidae; genus Anopheles; species Anopheles rivulorum. The sequence goes on from STHB01000010.1 coordinate 23,877,773, forward strand.
ACACGAAATAAATTAGCACCACCAACGCTAATTTACGCCACGGTGTCTCTTGCTGGTTGCGTGACACCAGTAGTAGTGGATGCGACCATAGATCAATCAACAACGCAAGTCCTGGGAGTGAAATATGCAATGCAACAACAACACGGTATCATCATCATCATCATCATCGCATACGAGAAGGTACTTCGATCTAGGTTGCTCCACAACCTTAAATGCCCGTCACTACCACCGATATGGAAATGCAATCAAGAAACTTGCCGCAACTAAGCTGGGACACCTGTAGACTAACAGAGCCTGATGGTGCATGTGCACGCATTGCATAACGAAACGAAACTGTTCAGCAAGATCTCACCACCGATCGCAGCGAACAACACAGGTGCTGAAAAATAATTCCTAAAAATACAACACATAATTTACATCCTAGGGTATAAAAGCAGCAGAAACAACAAACACGTAAATGTGACAACCCAATAATACCACCAGCGGTCTGTCTTACCAATAAGGTGTTACAGGAAAGGAGAAAAGCATCCCAACATCCTTTGCATTTTGATCTTTACCTTCCCCTTTGTTGGCGAGCACAGTTATTAAGCCTCAATAGAATGTACTACAACAAGCTCACCGAGATATCAGAGTTCGCTTCCAAACATCCCGGAAACGTTGTTGCCATAATAACCATCCCTCTGAAAGGCTGCACCCGCTGTTGGTTGTGTGTAACAGGCGGCGTAATGAAATCTGAAAACAACTTCCGGAACTAAAACAAAAGACTATTTGTATTTATGTAAAATAATGTGTATTTAATTGTAAACTTAATTTATGTACATGTAAATTTTCCACACCCAAACTCACTCTCACTCCTACACACGCACACGCAAAACACACACACACACACATACACACGGACGCGCGAGCACACTTACACACATGCACACGCATTCTGGACACACAGAGACAGACTGCGTAGGGCATTAGCTTGACGAGAAATCGGCAGGGATGGACAGGCAGAGTAGGAACAAATCGAATTGGAAGAAGCATACTTACAGTTCGAAGCGAACGCTTTCTGTTTGTGCATTGTGCGCCTGAGGATTTTTCTTGTTCGTGTCCTTCGTGATCCGTACATAGGAACATCTTGTTGTGGGGGGGTTGCTGTGCTGTGTTTGGCAGGTGATGTCGCACAGAAGGAATGTTTTTGAGTCTGTGATAAAAGCTTCCATCACGAACCATCACACGGGAAACATCAATGCAAACGGTAGATGCAAAAGAAACAGCAAAATGAGCAAAGCGAGGGTTACACATTAGATCCAGCGACGAAACAGATCGAGAATAAAGGTTTTCGCCCCCCCCGCTTCGTTACGGTTTCAAAACAATCGAACAAAAACAAACCCCACGAATGTTGCATTATCTTTCGACAAACGGTTTATGTTCCGTTCGGCGTAATCTCACATCCCCGGTTAAACTTTCGGGTTGTGGCTGGTAGATGTGGGAGAGTAGACTTGTTTGTCAATGAAAGAATACAGATGCTCATCTCGGTAAAGAAACAAACAGGAAAAACCTTTAGGAAACATTACCCACGCAACAGGGGGGGGAATCTAGTTTCCGTTTCCATCTTTTTTAGAAAAAGAAAAGACCGTTCATTAGAAGTTGTCACTGCTGTGTGCACAGCAAACGAAAAATACAAGAGTATTAGCAAGGTTTTTTGTTTTACGTCCCGGAATCCCAACCATCCCCGATATTAGTGGCAGTAGTGGACAACCGACCGACGCCAGCGCGTGTGTGATGAGTGAGTACATCCAGTGGCAATAGCGTGTGAAAGGAAATGAAGAGAGTTGATGATATGAAGGAGAACAAGAACAACGAGTGCATATTATTGAGCTTAATTACCGGGGTTTTACGTTTTACATAACATCATCGTAAGAAACAAAATGAAATCAACAGCAAAAAGGGAGCTAAGCAAAACGAAACAACAAAAAGACGACAAAACAACAACACTGTGTTCGTCCATCTTAACATTTAAGGGTAAAGCTAAAACAGCAGAAAAAATGGAAGGGAAACAAACTATACATTCATATGCGTTCGTTACACGTACATGTAGTAATATCGATCATTATCATCATCATAGGTACGGAAAGAATACAATCGCGAGACGAGACAATTTTCAAATAAGCTAGGGGAGAGAAGAAACATAACAGCATTATAAAAAAGATCAGCCAAAACAAAACAAAAAAGATAGGACAACTGTTAGGACACGGTGCGGAGAAGCTCAAACCATAACATCTCGACGGGCTGCTAATGTTTCTGCACTGTGCACTAATTAACGAATCAAGTTCACTGTATGGCGCCGCTGAAAGGACGGAGCGCGATAATAGGGGCTGTATCTTAGGAAGGAGAAAAAGTTCTTATTTTACCAAATCAGATCCGGATATATAGACACCGTCCTCACCATATTGGTGGTGGTAAGACCGAACTCTTTCCGTGGTATAGCGTGAAGAATCGGAATTTCTTTCACCGATTCGGTGGTGATTCGGTCGTCAATTTGCACAAGAACAGATTTAGCGACAAGAAAACATCAAGAGGAGAGAGAAGACACACATACGTACGAGATACGACTAACATCTTCGATATCTTATTAAGACCAGACAGAGAGAGAGAGAGAGAGATAGAGAGAAAAAGAGAGGAGAAAACATAGTAAGAGGAAAGGAAGAACACATGGTATTTCTTTTACGGAGAGATACCGTGTCCCGCAAGTTCACGATTGCCAACAATCCCACACGAGTTGCGTGAATTTTGTATATAAACAAGGAGTGACCATTTCTGGTGCAGAACATCTAGCCAGAAATTGGAAGAGAGTCAGAAGACACACACACACACACACACACCGATACAAAACGATCAAGAATATCCAATAGCCACCATTAATAATGTGGTAGGCTACTCCGCGCGCGCACACGTCATGAGAATTAACAACCCAACCACTCTGTTATCAACACCGCCAACAATTACAACAATACCCCCTGGAAGAGTGAGTGGTCCATGCGTGTCGTGCGCAGAGTCGAAAGCGGACAGTGGAAATTGTGGCAACATTGTTTCCTCCGAAGGCAGCAGGTGTAGTGGTCAACAGCTGATTGTGTCCCTTCCGCGCGTTTAGATGCTGAAATGAACGGAACTGGATGCTACCGGTCAAGAGAACCACTGGACACAATTCTGCTTCGCGAGAAATCGATTTTCCCGCGCTATTTCAACTGTTGGTCCTTGTTTGCCTTCGTTCGTGGTCGAACGGAATGGCTGGATGAGAATTAGCTGTTTGTTTTTAATCCAGCAGGAGAAATGCATGCTGTGATGAGAAGCAAACTGTGCCTGGGAACGATCAACAAACCCGGCGAACCTTCCAGTCCCGAAGTCGGCATGATTGCAACGATTGTAAACGAAACGGAAGGACTTTGCAAGTGAGGAGTTTGTGAGCACAAAACACAAACAATCTAATTCCATCGCACACACCCTCAAACGAAGCAAAAAAGAAGCAAAACCGGAAACGGAATCGTGCATTAGATTGGAAAACTGTTAAAAACATACCGTGTTTTGTTGTGAGAGGAAGCTTTAAAGAAAGGAAGATCCTGCTACCGTTAACTAGCTAAAACACCGACTACCTTAACCTGCTATCGTACATTTACTTTTACAGATAAGTTACAAAGTGGAACAATCCCATCTTTTGTTAGACACAATCGAACCTTTGTAACATCCTCCACCCCTTTGGACAGCAATATTAGGGTTTTTTTTTTGGGGGACTGCAAAGGAAGCAGAAGAGAATGAATATAACAGTAACCCCCCACCGTAGCATAGGTACAACATTCATCTACTACCGGCGGGGGGGGGTTAGTATGTAAAGATCTACCGAAAATAATGACAATTGCGAACATCATCATGAAACACAAAGCGAGAGAGAGAGAGAGAAAGCGAAAGAGAAGAAATTCAATGAAAAAATGTGAAAAATATGAGAATAAAAAAAAGAAAACAGAAGAAACGAAGAACATCCGTGGCCGAACGAGATCATTTGTTGTATTCCGAAATCCTATTGAAATCCTTAATATGATCAGTATTACCAACATGCATTTATAGTTTCGAACACTAATGCGTATATGATTATTTTGAAACGTTTAAGTGCGAATTCCAAATTTTAATATCTTTCAACTGATTCGGAAGGACACCATTAGAACAGCATAACGCAATAACGAATGCAATTTAAATAAGTAGTACATGTCATGCTGATTGCAAAATTCATTAAGACGAACCATTGTGCAATAGGAACGAGGTGGAAAATGGACCGCATGCTCCCATGTCAACAAAGAGCTGTCAAATTGAAATAAACACAAACATCAAATTGTCGCACATGGTCCAACGAAAGCATGCAGCTGCATCGTATCAAAACGTATAAGTGAATGTTTAATTTGAGTGCTTTATCGTACATTTAACGTTCACAATGAAGTTTGCTTATAAGGTAAGAAATGCAGTACAGTGGGGTATAGGATACTATGCGTGGCGCTTTAACATGGGGTTTATATGTATTGCAGTTTAATAACCTGCTCGGAGCAGTATTTCGGCGGGGCAATGTATTGTTTACTCCCGATGGCTACTCGGTGATTAGTCCGGTAGGAAATCGAATTACCATCTTCGACTTAAAGAAGTAAGTACATAATTCGAAAGAATGATGATGAAAAGATGAATTTCAATTCAGAATCGTCTCTCTTTTTCTTCAACAGCAACAAATCCAACACACTCTGCATCGAAAGCCAATATAACTACACTGCGATCGATCTATCCCCAAACGGATGTCTCCTGGTGGTGGTGAATGAGATCGGAGAAGCGCAGATGATCAGTATGATCTCGCAAACGACCATCCACCGGTACAAGTTCCGTGACGAAGTAAAGTACCTGCGCTTCAGTCCAGATGGGCGCTTTTTTGCCGCCTGCGTCAATACGGCTGTACTGGTGTTTGTGACCCCGGGTGAATCTTCCGGATCGTACGGTTCGTTCGTGGTCCACCGTGCATTCGACGTAGGGTTCGATGACACGGTGTTTCTCGATTGGGCACCAAACTCCCGCGTGCTTGCAATCGGCTCGCGGGACAACACGGTCCGGCTGCAGAACGTAACCTGGCTGCAAACGTTTCGAGCGTTTGTGCTCGGTGGACATCGTGAAGCGATCGTGGGATGTTTCTTCGAGGAGAAAACGCTCGACGTAAACACCATCAGCAGGGACGGCTTGTTGATGCTGTGGGAGTGTGGAATGGAGCTGGAAGATTTGGATAAAACGCGCGAAGAGTTGGCGGGTGAAACAGTCGAATCAATCGGTAAGAGGAAGCGAACCACCGGCAGCGACAGTGACGATGAGGCTGATCCGGACGCCTTTACCACGGAGAAGGACCTTGAAGGGGAAGACGCAGCTGGTAGAAGGGAGCTGCAGCTGGAGCGACTAAAGGAGGCCGCATCGTCGCAAGCGGGCGAAGAGCGCGATGAACAGGGAAAGTTGATTGTTCAGTCGAAACGCCACCCGTTCTATTACAAACGAATTGCGCGTCACTACCTCGCGGATACACCGCGAACCGAGAACCGAAACGCGTATGTTACTGCGGCTACCTATCATCAAAAGCTGCGCATTCTTGTGGTAGCCTTTTCGACTGGATCCTTTTTCCTGTACGAGTTGCCGGACGTGAACCTGATCCACTCGCTGTGCATATCTGATGCGAGCATCGGTTCGGTCGCATTCAATGAAACGGGTGATTGGTTAGCGTTGGGAGTGTCCTCACTCGGACAGCTGCTCGTGTGGGAATGGCAGAGTGAGCAGTACATTATGAAGCAGCAGGAACACTCGCAGGGTATGAATTGCATAGCATACGCACCCGACGGCCATCAGCTAGTCACCGGTGGACAGGATGGCAAGGTAAAGCTATGGAACGTTACGAGCGGATTTTGTGTCGTCACGTTTTCCGAACACACGGCCGCAGTCCTCGCGGTGGAATTTAGCCGGAACAAAAAGTTTCTCGTAAGCGCTTCGCTAGACGGTACGGTACGCGCGTATGATGTGATCCGGTATCGGAACTTCCGCACCTTCACGTCACCGGAACCGGTACAGTTTGCATCGGTGGCGATTGATTGCTCCGGTGAGCTGGTAGCTGCTGGCGGGCAGGACGCATTCGAGATATACCTGTGGTCGATGAAGTTGGGACGTTTGCTGGAGGTGCTGAGCGGCCACGAAGGACCGGTCGTATCGCTAGCCTTCTCACCGGTCGCAGCATCGTCGGCTATGGTGTCCGGTTCGTGGGACCAGACGCTACGCATCTGGAATTGTTTGGAGTCGTCCGGAGCGCAGGAAACGGTACAGGTCGGATCGGACGTGGTTTGTGTAGCGTTCAAACCGGACGGTGAGGAGGTAGCTGTATCTACGCTTAACGGCAACATTACCGTGTTCCATGTAAAGACGGCCGAACAGGTGGCATCCATCGAAGGCAGAAAGGATATGGAGGGTAGCATCTCCAAGTCGGACATAATTTCCGCCAAAAAGAACCTAATGGGCAGGTAAGCCATGCGACGCGCTTGGTACGCTTGGGTCGAAATTAACTGTTAATTTGTTGTTGTTTTTAACCCCTGCTTCAGGGCTTTTATGTCGATCTGCTACTCGGCGGACGGAGAATGTTTGCTGGCAGGCGGTAAATCCAAGTACGTCTGCATCTATAATGTGAAGGAGGCGATCCTGTTGAAAAAGTTCCAAATTACACAAAATCGCAGCTTGGACGGCATGGATGTAAGTACCCAGATCAGGACAGATGTTTTTTTTTTGTTGTTCCTAGCTCCACTGTTCCTGTCGCAAGCAGTCCAAAAATAATTATTAACACTACAATTAATGTTACTAATTTATCTCTATCGTTTCGTAGGAATACATAAACCGACGCAAGCTGACCGAGTTTGGCAATATGGCACTGATCGAAGAGCGCGAAGAGCTGGAAGGTGGTAATGTGGAGCTCAAGTTACCGGGCGCAACGAAAGGTGATCTCGCCGCCAGAAATGTGCTGCCGGAGGTGAAGGTGGATTGCGTTCGGTTTTCCCCGTCCGGCCAATCGTGGTCAGCCGTATCGACGGAGGGTCTGCTCGTGTACGCACTGCACAAAGGCATCGTGTTCGATCCGTTCCAGCTGTCGACGGAGGTGACGCCGCGGGCCACGCGTAATCTCGTGCGCAAACAGCAGAACTACGGTGGAGCGCTGCTGATGGCGTTAAAGCTGAACGAAACCACACTCATACAGGAAGTGCTGGAAGCTGTACCATATCTTGATAGTAAGTTTAGTAACAGAATTTATTTTTGGGGTATGAAACGCTGAAATAATAATTGTATATTTGTTTCAAATATTTACAGTCGAGCTAGTGATTGGGTCACTGCCGGATGAGTATGCGCTTCGTACGTTGCAGTTTGTTGCGAAGAATGTGGGCACTAGCCAACATATTGAATTCTACCTACGGTGGTCCAATTTGCTGCTTACAAGGCTCGGCCAAGTCGATTCACTGCTCGATGCGCAAACGTTAGTGACGCTGCACCAGAATCTAAACAGAAAGTATGAACAGCTGAACAAAATGTAAGTACATTATTTGTTCCCTAATTTAATGTATAAACTTAAAATCGAACGATTCTTTTGTTTATTTATAGATGCGATTTCAACAAGTACACGCTACAGGTACTGAAGGAGCTTTCCATCACGAAAACTTCATCGAAAAAGGTACAGACCACCGGTGATCAAAACGGGAAGGAAGATGACAGCGACGATGAAGATACGATGGCAGCTGGCCGTAACGGGGACGCATCATCTGAGGATGAGGATGAGAATGAATGGATGTTGATAAAGCAGACGGCAGGGTTGAGTAAATCGAGCAAGGCTAACAGTTCCGACGGCGATGAAAGCGACGAATCGATGGACGATGAGAATTAGTATGAAAAAGGTGCTAAAAACGAGATGAAGCGCACGTGAAGGCACGTGAGAGTAAGCGATAATAAAATAAGCTAAACAAGATGTACAAATATGTTGGTACCCCCGGTTAATGGATGAGAAGAGATAAGCGAAAGGTAAATATCGGAACGTTTTCTTTCATCTCACATTCACATGTTGCGTTAGCGTGGATCGTATCGAACTGTTTTCGGTATATATATTTTTTTTAAGTTTCTTACTGCTAAACTATTATCTTCAATTTTGCATTTCTGCTCGCACCTCACCCTTTTCCTGTTCTAGGTAACTTATATTACTTATTTCGAACGTTTACAAAATATCTCTGGATGTAAAAGTGTGACAGATAAAAACAAAACCATAACAACAGTGGATTTTAACAAGGTTTTAGTCGTTGAAGCGTGTCAAGTGTTGCAGAGGAAAAAAAAACAAACAAAACAACGCAACAGGAGGTGAGTAAAACGCATTGTGTGAGGGCGTAGTTTCCTTTTTGTTTTCTACCTTTTTTGGTTTTGTTTATTACTCTACCGGTGTAGCACTGTTTTGCACTGTGTAGCATTAGTTGATTTTGTGTTTGAAGCTCAGTTTCTATCGTTACTTAATCCTTGTCATTATTTACATTGTACTCCACCATCCATCTAATTGTTATTGTTTCGTTTTGTTTCCTTATCTTTTTTCGTCTTTTTTAGTTGCTTTTCGAGATGTTTTTTTTCTCTTCTGATTTTCCTGTGTTGCTCAGCATCAAACGTGTAAGCCGGGTATGTATGCATGCAGCTAGCGTATTATGTTCTGTATTTATGAATTAATTGCTGTTTGCTTTTGCGATTTATTGTTTCATTATGTGTGTTTGTATCCTTCATACGAAATGCACTGTGGTAAATATTAATTTACTTGTTCCGCTCTGCACCCTTATACAATCTGATTTCATTTGCAACCGTCCAAAGCTTTTGTCGATTTGTTTTTGCTCTTTCTACTTTGTTTTTTTTTTTGTTTATGCTTTGCTCTGATCTAGTTTATTGTTTTCGTTAGTTTCAATTTCTTTCTAGCTAATAGTTATCACAATGATTTGCGATTCAATTTTGTTGTGTACAAGTGTTCGCAGCAGGCAAGCGCATTAATCAGCTCGCAAAGTTATCGTCCACCCTGGAACGGTTCGCTTTTGTTTGTTTTTTGTTTGTTTTGCTTTTACTTCGAAAAGGCATTACGATGCTTGTTTTAGTTGCTACGTTTAGTATGTATTAGTACCGCAATTTAATTCGTGGCGTTCGAGCGGCATTCAGAGAGTTGTGGAAGTTTCTTTAAACCATCACTTGCAAAAGTCATTAATTTGAGATCCAGCAAGGAAGTGTTAATTCAATAATTCACTTAAAAAACGTCTCAATGTTCCAGTTGTGAGGACAAAATAATATAGACAAGAAAAATTGGATTACACATGAAAAGCTTCTTCTTTGTCACGACATTGTGGGGAAAAGGCTTGAAGAGCAGAGTTGTCTGTTTACCTTATATTACCATTCATAACACGTATTTGAACTAGGGAAACTAGAATTCACTCCTCTCATGATTTTAAAGGTCATCTTTAGTGCGTAAGAAGTGTCCTATTCTTACAGATCCTAAGTTCATTATCCTAAGTGCAGATAGGATAACAAAAGACTTGAATGCGTCATTTGTGGCTTTAAAACTTACGAAAAGGAGGCAGACCTGGAGATGTAGTTGCATCGTATTCTTCACGATCTGCCGTATGGCCATGAACAACTGGAAGTTTATTTTGCTGAATCTAGGAACCACATCTTGTAGCAAGCTGTCAACGCCGTCAGTTGATCAATTCGGCTATTGTTTTGCGTAGGAAGAAAGCACCAAATACGCTCATCCAAAACCCAAACGCCATGAATTAATTCCGAGAACCAATAAGTGCACAGATAACAGTTGTCCTTTCGGGTTTTCCTTCATTTTTTTTGTTGCTTTAATGCATCGCACTCATTTACGGCAATCCTACGTAAAAACGGGATTGCAAAAGGTTAGGTTAGCACACATCCGGCTCGACAAACATAATAGTGGAATAAAGTTTTCCTTTTTTTGTTTATGAAAGGCACAGCGTTTGATGCTTAGTTAGTTTCGTAATGTAATCCGATACCCATACTGTCACCGTGGCAATCCCGTGCCCGATTGCGAATTGTTTCTGTTTGTGTGCTTTTGTTTTAAGTTTTGCTTTTTATTTTGTTTAAATTTGTTGTCCTTCTTCATGACTCCCATTATAACTCTATACGTACTTAAATATATAAGGTACTTATTGCTTTCACAGCTGCTGTTTAAATTCTACTGCCTTTTTTTTGTATATGAACGACACAACTACACTCTACACACTAAAGGGGGTTGTCGGATGCAGCTGCGCGGGTGCCTTTGCCTTTGTTAGCGCAACGGTTCCATTTTGAAAATGTACAATCCATTCGAAGCACCGTTTCCGTACCGGTCATGCGGTGTCGCGGTGTGTGCGTATGCTGCGTGTGGCTTCACCTCTACTAATGCACGTGTTATGATATTGTCCTGGGCCAGGCTGCTGCTCGCTATGGTTCACCTGCGAGCTTGGTGATGGCGCCTACGGCCATAGCCTAGTAGCCATAAAATGGTCGCAAATAACCTTATTTATTTCTTTAGTGTGTCGGTTTACTTCCGTCCACTTTCATTTGTGTTGGTGTTTTCCATGCACAAAACTTGTCGAAAGAATTCGTTGCCTACAGGCAACTGTTTTGCAAGATAAGATTAATCCTAACGAGCTGTTACAGCAAATAACGTTCCCGTCCCCGTTTTGTCGTTGTAGTTTGTAATATTATATGTATAATAAAGCTTTCTTTCTTTTTTGTTTTTACCTATCTTCCTACCTAGTCTTTGCCAGTGTTCTGCCTCACTTAGCTTGGTATATACTTCCTAGAGCGGTGTAAGATTGTGGAAACCGGTGTAGTAATGTGTAATTGTTTTGTGCATTACGTTTAGAACGTTGCCGCAGAGAAAGAGAGAGAGAGACAGAGAGGGAGAATGAGAAAGATAGAGAGAGAAGCGTCTACGACGGACAGTGGTCCATCGCTTGGAAAAAAAAACCCTGCAAAACATTGACCCGTCCCGAACGGCGTTCCAGTTGCACGGTTGTTCCCCGTCTCATGGACCTGCTTGAGCGTGGTATTATTTTTTGTTTTGTTTTCTGGTTTTGTCAACGTAAGCGGCACTTGTACGCAGCAGTTTTGAGTAGGTACGTCGAGGGCAACGCATGCCCGCGTTCCCATATTACGAGGTCTTAAAGATCAAGATCGGCCAATAAAGCACGACGAAGACGAGAAACAGACCGGGAAAGATGACGCGCGACATCTTGTCGATCTCGCGCCACATGATCTTCTCGATGCCGGTGTCCGTGTCGGTCCAGGCGACGGACAGGATGCTTTGACGGCGTGTCGGTTGCTTCGTTGGTGGTAGTGGTGGCTGTGGTCCACCATTCCCTTGCAGCGACACCTGTCCCGGCGTGGTTGGTGTTTGTGTCGGTTTCCGGGGTCGCACGCTCACCGTGCCACCCTCCCAGTTGGCAACCGTACCCACACACTGGCCCTTCTCCATCGCGCTAATGCGCATCGGTAACACTTTCGGCACCTTGTTCACCTGGTACTGGTACTGCACGTCCAGTACCTTCACGACGACAAACTCCCCGAGAGCGGAGAACACGAACAGCATGCAACCGGCCATCCACAGGTCGAGTGCCTACAGGTGGAGATGATTTCAAGTAAAAAAGGATGAAACGTTAGAAGCAGTACTCTTGGGACCTCCGAAAGGTAGTGACTGTCTCACCTTAACGTATGCTACTGGCGGAATGTCGGCTCTCATCCCGGTAAACATGGTCACGAGCGTCAGCATGCAGGTGACGAGCAGCGTTACCCGACCCGGTATCGCATCCAGACCCAGCCAGAAGCTAAACCACGACAGCATTACCACGAGCGATGACGGCGCAAACGTCTGTATCAGATGATGGCCAATCTGGCGCTCGAACCGAAAGTATACAGCTAGACGGGAAAAGTTCCCTGCGGAAATAAGAGCACAGTGTGAGTACTTTCAAACGTATATGGGAACTTACAGGGTTCCTTACCGTACTTCTCCGGCATGTAACCATCCGTCTCCTCGAGCTGCAACGGTTGGCCGAGGTTGTACTGGAGCAGCTTCAGCTCAGGATTGATCGTCACACCGTTGTCGGCCCACTTGAGCCGAATCTTTTGGTTGTGGTAGGAGAAGCTCTCGATGTAGATCGGACAGATCTGGATATCCATCGGGTACAGCTGGAACTCCATCTGGCAGGCGATGATGGCGTGCATCATGCAGGCGTACCGCACGGTGGAGTTTTTGTACAGCGTCACCGACGAGAACTTGTGCGTGAGTGTGGCAATTTCTGATTGATAGAGGACAACGAAGGTGTGTGTTTTGACGATTAGTGAATTAACGTGGAGCAGTTGCTGTTCTGTAGCTGCCGACAGCTATAGGAAATCGTTTGCCGTCGTTTGTGGATGATGAAATGATTACACAAGAGAGGTGGAAAGAGATTTAACAAAAAAAAACAGAGACAAAAACAAGATGGGAAACATTTACAAACATAACGTAACATAAATGTGTTAAAGAAAACGAAAGAATGACGCATTTCAGTGGTGTCGCACTCTCGGTCATTGGTGATTGTTTTGCAAACTTGCGACGGGGAATTTCTGATTTAATTGCAACTATCAGCTGATATCAGCTGATCGGCTCAGAGCCTTTTCGGGGGGAGAAAAACCATTTCATACGTGCATAACACAAAACCAACGCAAACAAACCGCTTTTACTGATGTTCGTCTACAGCACGTAGCACGCAGAAGAAGCCGAAATAATACGAAACGAAAGAATAACGACAAAATTATCTTAGCCGCAGCAGAAATCAAAATACAAAATCCTCCCAAACGAAAGAATCCACTGTAAAGCAACTTATTGACCAGCACCAGCACTAGCAGCAGCAGTAGCATACTAAGACCTGACAACAGCAAAAAGCAGCAACGAAACAACGATACATCGACGGACGGAGTGTGCACGTGGTAGAATGATAGATGTAGACTAATGCTTGTGATCATCGCGATCGTGCACTACTTGCCGGTGTACTACGAATGTTACTACATCGCATTCGAGTGTGTGTGAGAGAGAGAGAGAGAGAGAGATGTTATCCTACCGGAGATGTATGTATGAGATCACTGAAGATGAGTGTACAGATACAAATGTGTGTGTGTTTCGTGATCATCGTATCGAATGTGTGTGAGTATTGTTTTTTGCGTCCCCTTCCCCAGAGTTCCGAGTTCCTCGGTTCCGTGTCGCCATCCTGTCCAGTCGGGTACACTCACCTTGCTGACGCATGGCCGTCATGCAGCTGATCTTGCCACACAACACCCTATTCATACCTTCATTAATAAATGTTTGACCTGCGAATGAGGTATGTAGCGAACGTGAGCATTGCGATAAATCGGTACGAACGATCGCTTTCCGTTGTACAGACTATGCAACTAGTCGGACAGGTTAGGATTGTTCTTATTGGGAGAATTGTTCTGCAGTTGTTTGCTGGTTGCTAGTTGCTGCTGCTGCTAGTGAGGTGTGTGGTGTGACCGAAAGGAATTCAACCCATTCGGTGTGTTGTGTACAGAAGTACCAAACAAAAGCTGTCTTGTGGTGTATGGCCAAGCATAAGGAGGAATGCAATGTGCCACTAGAAGCTGCCGTGGTTGTTGTCGTGGCATCTACTATGGCGCAGTGTTGTGCACTAGTTCTACAACTGTCTTAGCTTTATCCTAGTTGACTATTATTGACTTACTGACTAGATCATGTTAAGGTAAGCTTGTTAGGTCATGCATTGCAAACTATACCATGTGCTAGAACGTTTGTACAAAAGTCTGATCTAGTTCTTGATGGAGGGTCGTCGAAGCTTCTAGTGATTTGTAACGTTTAATTTTTTCATTTTCACAAAAATTCGCCAAGCTTTCTCAAAACCCAGAAGAATTCCTATTCCTGATAGAATGTCTATCTCGCTGTGCGTTGACTGTCACCATGAATCCTGGAGACAAATAGGTCTTTAAGTGACGAAGTATCCTTTCAACAAAACAACGTTCAATAGTTGGTGTACCTTACGCCCCCGGTCTATGTTGTACCTATATTAAAGTCTTCATATCGGGATCAAATAAGGCATCCGAGTTTCCAAGCTTGTTATGAAGTGAAAGAAAGCTGGAAACATTTATTTGTCCACAAACTACAATATCTGTTCACTTGGAATATGTTTCCTAAAGTATTTACAAAAAAAACAACACTAACACCATCTCATTAAAGGGCTTAATTTTGAGATAATGTACAAATCACTTAGATGGTATTCGGATACAAAAATTGCATCAAACGACTCACAGAACAGAGCACAGAAAAAAAGTTTACCTTAAGCAAAAGGTTATCATACACATTTCATCAGCTAATGCAAATTTTCTTGCATCAGACATCGAAGAACCGGGCAGAAACCTTGAGCATGAACTTGCAGCCAAGTTGGAGGCACACTCACCCACCCACCCACATACGGAATCCCTTCGATAGGACATTAACCGGAAGTTTTCCCAATGTGTTACACGGCCATTAAAGGGAAGGTAGACATTAAGCGATAAGAAGGGATTCAACACAGACGGTAAGCAAACGATGCCCAAGGCTTTTGCACGGTGCAAGGTCAATGGAAATCACCCGCTGTAAGCGCCGTTTTGCATGGTGTAACCATGCGACTATAGTACATTGATATTGGTCGGTACGAAACACTTACGGGGCAGGGATGATCCCACGATCGATGGCTGCGTCGACAAGTTCTCACAACAAAACAAACGGCATGGCGCTGGCCAAGGTTAGCGGTGTGCGTTGATTGCCTAAAGGAACGTTCGAAAGCGTTCGTTTTTCGTGCAAAGCACCGAAAGCACAGGAAGGAAGACTAAAATCAATTGCAGTTGTAACGAAGCGCTGGCAATTACAGGCTGACAGAGTGAAGATAGCTTAATTTTTCATACAACATAAAGAAGGTTTTTCCTCCCCTCAGTAGTAGTAGGAAAAGTTAACAGCTGTAATGTGCAATAAGCTATACCAATCCACACTGGGAAGGTGTAGGAATTGTTTGACATTGTACTAAGAATGTTAGAGAAACATTAACTGTATTTAAATTTGTATGCTTAACAAGGTAAAAGTGGTGCAAAGGTAACATGAAACAAATTTAGCAAAAGTATTTGAGTTTCGAACCGTATGAGTATAAACGTACGGTTACTAACACAAAACCATTCTACCACTACTAGCAGTGCACAGTGGGAACTGTCACTTTTGACATTTCTGTCACATTTATAAAGAAGCGCGTTTGGGCACTTGCCGTAAGTGAGAGAAGAAAGGTTTAACACATACGAATAATACGAAGTAAGCTCGAATAATAGAAAATTTACATAAACCATTAAAAATGATTCATTTTAACTGATCTACACAGTTTAGGAAAAGAAGATATAAACAATGTAATAATGTAACAAAGCGAAAGTAAGATTAGGAAGCATTACAAGTACGAACGAACGGAAAGAGCCAGATTTGGTAAACTGACCGGTTTAAAGGAAGGAAAAAACAATATTTCCACACCACCCCTTCCTCCTTCCTAGTGGTTCAGCCCATTTCAGTCTGAATGTGTCCCAAAAATTATTGCTAAAAAAAAGGGCCCACGACTCATTTACCTGATATTTTCGAGTTGAGAAAGTAAGGATCCGGCTGCCATAGATTATCGAAAAACTCCGGCGGAAGTATCACGTGATCGTCCCCCTCCTCGAATATGTCGTCGTGCAGATCCAGCCTCGATTCGACCCACTTCTGGTGCACGAACATATCTACTCTGGATATATGCCGGTGCCGGTGTTGATTTGTTTCGTGAGATTTGTGTGCATTGGCCCGGGGCGTTGTTGCGTTGTTGCCGCCGGTCACGGTGGTGGTCGTTTTCGTTGTTTGTTTGTTTGTTCGGTCGGTCGGTTGCAGCCCATTGTAAAGGAGCAAGCAAAGAAAAAACGAAGGGAAAATTGCATTATTAATCGATTGCTTTCCCATCACATCCACCAAACACTCCACGCTGGTTGAAGGGGGTTTTTTTTTGTTTCGCCACAAGGTTTGCGTTTTCGTGTGTTTGTGTGCTTATTTGTGTGTTGATGGAATGGAAGAGAATGAGCGACGGGGGCAGTGCATCGCGGTGCAACAGCCTTGGGGACATCAACCACCTTAGGGAGTCAAATGCTGGCGGCAGTGTGTAGGGATGAAGAAACAAAACAAAAAATAGTGGAAAGAAAATTAGCAAATCAAAGCAAAAAAAAGAACAAAACAAAAAA
>STHB01000010.1:23896753-23907623 GCA_018908115.1 Anopheles rivulorum
TTTTTTGTGTGCTTCTTTTAGCTAGAAGTGATGTTTTTAATTCACTGTTCATATTAATGTTGTCCTTGTTGGTTGCTTTTCTTTATTTGATTTCTATTTAACAAGTAACATACTAAATAGAAATGAATATTTTAAAATGTTTACTTGTTCATCGTTTTTATTTGCATGCGATAATGGATAATCTATAATTAATTAACAATTTACAAATTATTAAAGTATTGGCTTTGATTTTTGCGTTTTCTTCTCTCCAATTTCTCTCCAGCTCGCATTGCATTAAAGCATGATTTGAAACAAATCATATTTTTCAATAAAAGTCATAATCATCCCTCCCCCTAGTACCGTCCATATCCGTTTCCAAAAAAATCTAAAGCAAAAGTAATCGCTACAAATGGAACAGTTGACAAGTTGCCAAATTGTCTGTTGAAAACGGAACATAAGCGATAAGTATTCAGGATTGAACTATTTGCTCACCCTTACACTTTTGCCATTCTGTTCGGCCAGCAAGATTGTTTGTTTACCGTTTCATTTCTTAATTAAATACAACCACGCCAGAGCAGGTGGATTTAGTGTTCCACTATTCTGAAAGTTTCCACTATCCACTAAATAAAGAAACACAAGAAAAACGTTTGCAGTGTTTGCATTTCGAATTATAAATCGGACGGCGCTATCCGCTATTCGGGCATAATTTAAATCAATCAAACTAAACATCGAATTAAAAATTCTCCACTTGATTGACGTGTCGAAAATCTAACCCTATCGATCGAACAGTCCCTGCCGGGTTGGTGTTTAACAGCGAAAGGTTCCGGTTAAAGAGGTCTTTATAAATTGTTTTGCAATCACTCATTCGACATTTAAGAGGTTTAATTCTGCCAGACAAATCGATGCGCTTTCTGGTATAGCATGGGAAATGTGTTGCAATGCGTTGCTTTAATTCACAATATTATGGCTTGTCTATTATCAGTGCAATTCGACACTTGTTATGCTAATCGCATTAGCTTTCACGTCATTTTAGTATTATTTAGTTTAACAAATCTTCTATATACTTTTTTACTACAATTCGCTTAGTAGAACATTATATAAAAGCAGTCAGTAGTTTATTACAAATATGGTTTTGGGGGGGGATTTTACTAATAAATATAATTTTAATATCGTTAGAAAATACCTAAGGGAGTAAAACCTCGAAAGGAAGCCAAAAAATAAATTAATTCTGAGTAAATTGGATTTTTCCCAATATCACTGGTTTTAGATCGATTATCCTATGTATCGGGCTATCCATAGCAAGAACCAACTTTCCAATTACGTGTTATAAACAAGTCTAGTAAACTCTCTAGTCTAGTGTTATTCGCTGCAGACATAATATTTATTGAATAATTATAATAAGATAAGTTTTTGTACCATATCTTCAATCACTTAGTACGAATAGGAGGAGAATATTTATTACTTTATCTTTCTTAATATCCACCGAAAAAGAAAGTTTCATATGATATTGCTAGAGCCGCATTACATTAGGTAAGCCAAAAAACTATGAACACTTTCCACCATCAAAGAAAGATTGACGTGAGTTAATATATCACCACCCAGATGCAGCGCTACTGCTTGCCAACGAAGGCGAATTCGCGCTTCGAACAAAAGAAAAGCAAAGAAAAAACGACCCACTAGTGCCCACCATCACGCAATTCTGGGGAAGGTTTTTCCATCCCCCGGAGGTCTGTATGGGTGGGGTTTTTTTTCCAAGACGCGCAATGGAACCCACGGCACCTACATTTTGATTAATAAATGATGCAATGCAGGCGAATGGATTATTGTAGTGTTCGGTAGGTGTTGGATCACCTACCGCTTACCGATGGTATTATTACGATTGGCGAGCCAGGACATAAGGATACTTTTGCTGCAGCATTAACGCCACCTGGTTTGTGTGTGGAGGGTCATTTGCCCCAGCAGCAGTTTGCGTTTGAATATGAAATAGTATTTTACTGGTGAAAGGCTTATTAGGATTAGGTGCTAATCGACCGTTGGGTCCTTTACACTCATGTTGGATTTACTTGTAGACACTTGTACTTGTAACAAAGGTCTGTAATCGCTGATATTGTGTATAAAATAACCAAACGCGCAGATCGAAGACTTGAACACTTAAAGTTCATACTCATCTTCATCATCATCCTTGGCTTATTCGTGATTGATCATTTCATTCTAACATGGCCAGGCACCAGGAATTGTAATAAGTTTATACTATTCATAGTATAACACTTATAGACTAGTTTTTAAGGTAAGTTTTCACATTTGTGTTTGTATTTTCTGTGAAGATCACTATTTTTGACAGTAGTTACTAATGCACCACCATCGCTTGTGCCCAACACTACAATGTTTTTCAGTTCTAGAACAAACGTCGATCACTACAGATATGCTACTCCTTTACATTTCTTGTAGTGTTTTTGATTAATGATTAACTTTTACTCTTGACAAATCAAGTAATTTATTACAAAGCACATTGATTAAATCCAGCGTATTGCAACGAACTAAACAACTTTGGATTACTAGTATTGAAGCTAGCAGTGTAGATAGCAGATAGTGAATTTCTTAGTGTTAGTGCATCCAACTTTAGCAGGTGTATGTAGTTGAAACCTCAAACTGTACTTTGAGTGCTCCACACTCCATCTATTACTCCACACTTTATACTTTTATAATACTTTAATATATTTTATAATTTAAAATAGGAATAGCTCAAGGAAACAACAATGGAGAAAACTTGTCTTGTTAATTATTTAAAAGCACCTTTCGATGATTTTATTGAATTATTTTTGTATTTTTTTTTTGCTTTTTATTCACTACTTTGTTTTTTCTATCTTGCTTGCACTTGAAAATTCTTAACAATGACCACTTTTTATACATCATTAATCGTTTTAATCTCAACAACATGCTAGCATTGGTAATTTTCATAACCGACAAAAGTTCCAAGCAAAATGCGCTAAGGGAAAGTATTAGACCAACGGCAAAAATTGTCCAGCAAATCAGCAAATCGTGCACATTAAATGCTCTCACACTTTCGTCTTGGGACACTTTCAACAGATTGTTGCTCGTCAGTGCGCCACCATCATCGTGGTTAAACCAGTTCCGTGTGATCCAATATCGGAATAGATCACCCTCGACAAAAGCGGTCCAGTGAAAATCGAGCACTTCGTCGAATGGGGAATAGTAGAATAGCACGAACGTATCCTGAAACGGTGCTACTCGTTCCGGTACCAGATGTACCGCATCCCAACGTATGTGGGACCAGCGTTCGGCAACGTCACACGGTAAAACGATGTGAAACTTCTTTGGGTCAGCAGCAGTCACCTCACCGGACGGTATGTCACGCTCATGCAAGAAGGTAACTGAGCTAATCTTCTTCACATAGCGGCTGACGTAAATTGGCAGCTCGGAGCGATTAACCTCGTCCACTGTGCGAAACTCGGGATAGAACAGATTCTGCGAGAGTCGAGCAGTTAGTACGGATTGATAGACGGTGACGAGAATTAGGCTGGCATAGATGTAGCCTGTCAGTATGCAATTACCAGCGGAGGTATCTGTGCCGGCTCGCGGCGGACCGTTGATGAACGTCTGAAAGATGTCAAAGTTGATACTGAGAAACGTGCGTCCGGGCAAGTAGCCGTAGCGTTGCAGCAAAAAGCTCGTTAGCTCCGACCCAAGCAGCAGTGCAAGCCATACGTTCCACCGGAAAGGATCGATCAATAGTCGGATGAACGGAATACGATCACTTCGCGGTGCGAGTATGCAGTGGTAGCTGAACTGCTTCAATGGAATGCGCCGGACTGGATGGGACTGGAACGTATCGTACACGATGCCAAAGTCCATCGGTTTGTTTTCTCGCCATTTCTGCAGATTACTCGTGTGGATACGATAGCGTGCATTGATTCTACGGCTCAGTACGTCGATAAAGTACCAGTATCGGTTTGACGGAAGCATGCGGCGCGTTTGGTCGCCACGTGTGAAGTATATGGAAAACTCGTAGCCATGTAAATTGCGATACTGCCTTCGGAACAGTTCCTCGAGCGAAGCGAACGATGGACGATCTGGTTGATGCAGGATGGCGGCCTGCATGAACGGCTCCAGTGACAGACAATCGAACGTTCCGCGCATGTCGTAGAGAAGTATCACAATGTTATACGGACGATTGTACTCCTCGAAACGAAACATGGCGAAGGCGTTCTGATTGGGGTAAAGTAACAGAACAACCACGATGAATCTTGCACTGCCAAACCGGTACACTTTCCAACTAAGAAAAGAGTAGAACGCTTGATAACCCTGTGCGATGGGGAGATATACGAGCCCTTGTAATGCCTTTTACAGTGAATGTCTTCACCCCTTGGGTCACTTACGCTCGGCGAGTTGTTGACGAATATGATGAAGTACTTCTTCGATGTCATGAACTGCTCCATTGCATCGTCCTGCATAGTGACTTGGTGGGCACATGCCAAATCTTTCAATCCGTTCAACACGGTACCCAGGATGTCGTTTGCCTGTGGATCTTCGTGGAAGCGCATAAACTTGAGCTGGTAGACGTTATCGTTAGCACAGACTGGTCGTAGTAGCTCCAACAAATAGCTGGCCACTGATGCATCTGGACGAAGGTAGGAAAAACTCCAGGACGGTAAGAAAAGCTCATGCTTAAATGCACTCGTATCTTTCCAACAACCAATATTGGTGAGGAGCACTAACAACAGGTACCATTCCCCTGTAACCATCGTGGATACTATGACCCACTAGTGATAGATTACATTTGTATCTTTGCACCAATTGTAAACACGCCATCGAGGAACCGAATTATTCAGCGGAAAACAATTTACCTAATGAAAGATCACACTTATGATACCGGGATTTGGTTGTTGCTGTAATGGATCCATGTATGTTTGAAGGAAAAATATGTTTTTTTTTAAAGAATTATCCTATCCTTCACGTTTCACGAGCTCGAACGTGAACATTCAACTGTTTGTTTGTAGTTCGTAGTGGCCAGGAACGTGGTGTTTGCAGCACTTGCCATTTCTTGCTCATAAGATTGTTTGATCAAAAACTAATTTAAAATCAGTTGAAAGAATTCAAAATACTATTTAAAAAGGTTGTTCAATGTTATATTAATTGGAAACGCATTTGTGAAAAATAAATATCCGTTTTGGAGGAACAATTAGAATCTACTTAAACCTACAACATTTGCTAGTACGCATATTCTATTACCGACAGATTGTGCTAATTTCACATACAGTGGACTGTCGATTATCCGGGTGCTTTTTAATCGGGAGTCCGGGATTATCTGTGCAACTAGGAAAAGGCAGCTTCAAAAGCATTTTAACACATTAACTTTAAACCAGATCATTTGTTGATCAGCATTTTAGACCAGATCATTTGTTGTACAATATTAGAGTATACTCTAATTTATAAACNTCTACTTAAACCTACAACATTTGCTAGTACGCATATTCTATTACCGACAGATTGTGCTAATTTCACATACAGTGGACTGTCGATTATCCGGGTGCTTTTTAATCGGGAGTCCGGGATTATCTGTGCAACTAGGAAAAGGCAGCTTCAAAAGCATTTTAACACATTAACTTTAAACCAGATCATTTGTTGATCAGCATTTTAGACCAGATCATTTGTTGTACAATATTAGAGTATACTCTAATTTATAAATTAGGTCAATATTTATAGCTTTTGGAATCAAAACCATCAAAACCATCTGTTAAAATCGTCACATTGGCCTACCTTTCACATAGTCTTCCGGCAGCACTACTCGTGGTTTGAGTGTGTAATTTTTCGCCGCCAGCACCTCCTTCAGCAAGCTGCAACGAGAAACGGAGAAGAGAATAATATGCGTGAGCCCTTGGGTGGTCTAGAACTGGGTAAAGTAAGATCGGAAATGAACCCGATTCCGTTACATCCCGGAAGTGTTATTACTCTAATGGCATTAATCTATTATTAAACGCACGCGTTTCGCGTCCCGTGGGGTGCTTGTGGTGCGAACAAATAAAAAAAAACACAAACACACACACACACATATCCGTGATCAAAGCTCCGATAGCAAGCGAAAACTCCTTTGGGGTAGCTCTACAGGGAGTGTTTATACAAAGCGCAAGTGTTGCGCCATGTGTGTGTGTGTGTATGTCTGGGTATGCAATTTTTTTTTTGCTGTGCTCATATCCATGCTCCACAAATGGTGTATAGCACCACTGACAGTTCATGTCATGATCGAGGCGGTTGAAAATGGCGCGAAAGAGGGCCCACGTGTCAGCGCGAGGCGTGTCAGTATCCTGCTGGGTAGAAGCATTTCTGATGGGAAATGAATTAGCATAAAATGACGATACCGATAATGTGGGGAGCGTTTTTGGGGCGACTCCGCCGTACAAAGTTCACATGCTCGCGTCGTAATGTTGCTGCACGCTATCGCTGCAATTGACAGCTGCAGACAACGGTCCGAATCGGATTGGTCGAATAAGAGGATGGGGGCTAACCGGACAATTTCCGTTTCGTGAATGAAAAGTATCGGAACCGCAAAAAAAACCTTCCTTACTGGATGTATAAATAACTGGCCATTTGTTCGTTCCAAGAATCAAGCATTATAATCTTAATTCTATAGCCTTTCCCGGGTCCACAGTTTACCTCAATCTCATAAATATGATTTTTCGACATTTTACCATGCAGGAGGCGAAACCAGAGAAACAAACACGACTGATGCTTCGAAAGGCCTTTTTTATGAGACCATGATATGAATGGAATGCTGCTACCGATAGACGCTTCTCCTCCATACCAATCGCAGTAGTCATCAAAAACACCAAAAAAAGGTAATTTGAATGTCTCTGTTAGGAGGAATGCTGACAATCAATTATTAATGAATAAACATAAGTTTTTTTTCTGGAGTGTATGGAAGTCAGTTTAGCCACTGCATCCCCAAAATAAACCGTGTGCAACTTTAACGGCAGCAGCAGCGCATTAGAAATGAGCAATAATGAGCTCACTGCTCTTTGATAGCCAAAACCGATTACGTTTGGCCCAGTGTTTATTGGCACTGGGACTCACCGGCAACATGAATCATGGGTTAGTTTTAATGTGCAATGTTAGGTAAAGAAAGGGCTATGTTTTCTTTACGAAAATCTTTTACCAAATATTCACATTTTCCACTTTACTAATAGAGAATTTTCACAGGCCATTTGCAATATTTCACTAATGATTGAAATCGAAATTCTTCTACGATTGAAATATTTCAGATGACTGTAGCGAAAAACCCTGCACTAGTTTAATACTAACGTAGTAAACCGGAGAGAGCTATGTCTGTTTTACACACTGAGATGGGTCATTTGATTAATGATTACATTCATATTTGGATATTCTCCTCTCATTTAAAACGGCAAAAACGGCATTCCAGGTTGGAATCGAACCAACAAACGATGCTGATTTGGTTAGGCCTAAATTATCGACGCTTAAAAGTATGCAATATATAGACTTTAGATCATTTTTCATTACACCATCCTTAAAAGTAGGATACAATAAGATAACATTCTAATTTTGTTTGTGAAATATAAAAAATATTTATTGTCCGAAAGTGTTGGATAGAAAATTATTTCTACCCGTATACCCGTATCGCTTTGATTTTAAATTTAGGACTCATTTTTATTAATGAGAAATGCTACAGTGGAAAACAAACAATTGGCACGCGACCAAACAGCGACCTCGGCCTTGCGGATGGCCATTTTATTTTTTGTGCCTAGGCAAAATGAAAAAACGTCATTCATTAACGATGTTCATCGAGTTTTGACGCCACCTAATGGTTTTAATCAAAATAAATTGTATTATCTAAGGCAAACATCTAACGCACGTCAGTACACGCGGGCACGATGACAGCCGCTGGTGGATTTTTTGTTGTTGTTGCTAATTGTCACCCGTTAACCAGACCCGCGCACGCACCGACGTCGCCACTCATTGCGCAGGGAAACAAAATACTCGACTGGAAACATTGCACGATGGTGGCGCAAACAACTGTGTGGTTTATGTGTGTTGCCGGCACGGACGCGCTCGACACGGGCGCGAACATGAAAGCGCGTTGATGATAAACGGACGATAATAACCCCATCATTTGACATTCCATTCCATTCCGTTTCAATTCAATCTCTCGTATCGTTCGGTGTGTTGGTTGCATGGGTTCGCTTGCATGGGCTGGTATCTTCCGGGAGGATAAAATGATCGGATTTTGCACGCATCTTGACCCAATGGGGCCTGATGCAGACGGTGCTAGTTTGTTGCACGGGCGTGCAATTATTTCGCTGCCCGGAAGCGACAGTTTGCATGTGCCCGGATTCATTCCGAGCAATCGAATCGTCCTGTTATTATTCTATTGGGCCAGTTCACAATTTGTGTCTAATGCACTCCAATATTTGTTCTTACCTTTACAGCGGGACGGTAAGCAATGAAGGACGGTTGAAACAAGCAATTTATCTGCAATATTGTCGCAACGTTGCATAGAAAGCTCAAAACATAGTAGCAATTAAGGGCTAACGTTATCTATTTTAAATTCGATTTTAATGTCTTTTACTTATGCAATAAATACAAGTTATTTAAGCATATGTATAGTTTATCGAATTAATTTAGAACTGCACTAAATAACTTAAATGCATCGTATAGTTGAAACCTATCTAAATTAGAAATGAACTACCCGACCTATAAAATGAACTACAAAAATGAACCATAGCGTCTAAATTAATCACAAATGAACATTGTCTGTTTTGATTAGTATTAGTAGCGGTAAGGTTGGTAACTACATTATCTCCACTTTTTGCAACTTAGTTTGGCTAGTACTTTTTCTTAATCGTTTACCACAACCAAATGTTCAATAAGTACAGTACAGTAGAATATCGCACAACTCAGGCCTAGATTGTATTGGCTACATTTTTTCTCACATGAATTTTACATTATCTTCGCTGCTACTAAATTTCTATACTAAAAATAGGAATTATTCAGCAGTTTCAGTTTTCAGTTTTACAATTTATTCTATCTATTTTACCACATTTAAATAAAATAGTACAACAAAAACGTTGTTCAAACGTATGACTAGATCGTATTATGCTATGCGTCCCTCAACCGTACCGACATTATTCCTGCCAAACGCAATAAACAACACCTGAATCGCATCAACCCGACAGGCAACCATTTCGGCTGGCTAGTTACTATTCTGCCGAAAACAGCTTTATTATGACATGTACGGCACACTAACGGAGTCGCGTGTGTCTACCCGGTTCGGGAAAACTTTTATATGCCAGCGTAGGTATCCGTTCCGAAGGGAAAATAGAAACAGAAGGTTTTATTTCTCCCTCCTTTAAATTGAGACTTAAATTTCGTCAAACTTCAGTTTATGCAGCGCTTCTTGGGGGCAGGTTCGGTTTACCAATGGGTTTATGGGAAAGTTTAGTGACAGAACACATAGAAGTAGAGAAGACAAAAAAAAAACAAAGCCAGTCGGTTGGTTCCTGAATTTTGTTTCATCGTACCATCGGCGAACGGGCGAACCGAGCAAATGTGTAAAGTTTGAGGAACTTTTCCTCTCTATGGTGGTAGGCACATGGTTTTAAAATAATTGCACCGCGTCACGAAACCCTGTAGCAGATGAAGTCCTTTTATACCAACGGCTAGCGTCCGGTTTTATGGGTCATTTCTAGGGTCATCTTCGTACAATTTATGATTTCGCTCGCACACCATTGTTTTGGGCTGTCGTCAGGCGAATTATGTCTTAACATTTACAGAAAGAATTTCATTGCTATATGCATATTTTTTTGTTTAAATCTAAACTTTACAAAGCAATTGAAGAGCAAAAGTATGTGCACATTTTTATTATAGTCATAAAAAAACACATTTTTTTTGTTAACTACAATTAAGAATAAATGTTTTTCTGTGATCGTTTCTGCGAAAGAGGCATGCAAATAGCTTTAGAAAATTTCTCCTAATCGTTTGTGTAGCATCGGCCAAATTATTGCCATTTCCTGTGTAACAGAATGACGATAATTGCAGTTTCACTGCTAACTCTTATTGCACCCACCGACCCGGACACGGTGAAAACGGCACCAGAACCAGTGGATGTGAAGCAAATGTGCACTAAAATGCTCCATTTTCCGTTCGGTGTATTTCGATCGTTTGCACCAAAAACCATTTTACAACGAACGTGTGTGCAATTGCTTCGGTTGTGTTTGTTCGTGCTGTTGGACGGTGAAAAGGTGACTTGTTCGGGAACAAGGCCTTACGGGCTAGCTAGCAGCAACAAAACACAACGTTCAGTGTCGAGATGGATCGGAACATGATGTATGTTTCCTTTGCATGCACTCGATGCCGAACTTGAAGATAAGACCAACGAGACGACCCGTCCCGTTGGCCAGCAAGACTCTTTTCAGTGTGCTTCCTAGACACGGTGTTGTTTTTTCTCTTGCGAAGAAGGCACCATTTTAAGGTATATCGTATGTACACTTAAATTCGGTTGCCATAAATTAACACCACCAATCTGCGAGTGAAGAAAAAGGGCTCGCGTACTAGGGCAACTAGAATGAATTTGCATACACTGATGCAGAGATGTCAAACATACTGAAGACGAGATTAGTTTATCTGCTTCTAGATGGAACAATTAAGGTGCTTAGAAATTTAAATGGTCTGTAAAATTCATTTTAAAATATAAAAAAAAAACATTTTTATTTAAACTCTCCCACATGATTATTGCTGTCTAGTACACAAAACCATTGAAAAAAACTTTTTGAAAAAAATACTCAAAAATTCAAAGAAATCATTGATCGTACATTTTTGCATTACTTCTACTAATGCCATAACATAAATTCCATAGCTGGGT
>STHB01000010.1:23913168-23966774 GCA_018908115.1 Anopheles rivulorum
CAAAATGGAATTCTATAGCGTACACTCAAGCGAACCTATTGAAGCCACAGAAAATAAAACATAATTGATTTCACAAAGTGAATACAAATTTATGGAGGGGATGAAACTTTATCAATTAGCAAAGATGTTTTACAGTCACGAAACACCGGATTGTACCGCCAAGTTTTATCGAGCAAGATCGTCGGTTGGCATTTCGTGAAATCGTTCCCCTTAATCGCTTCCTTTCGTGACGATCGATTGGAGCTGTATGACGAATATGTATAAGGAAACATCAACGTCATCCAACAAATGGTTGAACGAAACGTTTTTCCTTCAGCTTTTTTTGGAGTTTTGCAAATTTGTAACAATAAAATGAAACATTTTTGTTCTCTTGCTGTGCCTTTTTTCGACTGCCAAAGAGATTTAAAACGCTTAATGAGAAAAAAATTGTTCGAACAGCATAATAAACTTCAACTTAGACTTGGAAAATATTGGCATGGACAAGACATAACGGAAAGGCAAGGGCAAACAAAAAAAAAATATATTGACGTTTAAAATTTCAGCGTCAGTCTGTTAAGCAATAAGCGCCATATGTTCTGAAATCACACAATTCTATGGACCCCCGAAGAAGAAACCCCGTAAAAACCCCCCCCCCTGTCTGCTTTATAAATAAGACATCATGGCTAGCTGGTGCGAAGGTGGATCCGGTCAAAAATCAATGCCAATAAAATTGGTTGCTTGTGGCGAACCCATTCAAACGGCAGGAAAACGGCTCCATTTTGGCATCTTCAGCCAGTCCAAAATTTAAATCTTTACAAATGGTGGTCTACCCCTCACAATGAGCTGAATGCATTATGCAGCGAGGCAGTGCGAACCTTTCCGATAGCCACGCTGGAGACGGTCGCCACAAAGTGGCCGTCGAGAGAATCGTAATGCCAAACTTTTCACGACAGTGGACGACATTGGGCAGCAGTCCCGAAATAGATCAACCCCGGTGCGTAGGAAATATCAGTGTCCATTCTAATGCGCAGACTGTCCGGGTAATAGAGGAAATAACCGCATTGCCAACTTGGTATCGATGCATCCGGAAATGGTACAGCGGCTATCGGTGCTTTCTACACGACGCACACGGACCACGCAACGGGCCACGCTGCTTTATGGGCGTACGATGGGAGTTTATTTATTTATTTTACCTCGCTTGTTTGTTGTGCGTTGATTTACCCTCCTCCGATGTGTTTGTGTGTGTGTGTATGGGTTTTTTGCTGCTCTCTTTACATTCGGACGTGGCAAGCCATGCCGAAGGAAACTGTTCACGCATTCCGGTAGGTCATGGTTCCGGTAGTGCCAAGCGGAAGACTCAAAACCTTCCGCATCCCAACGTTCACACAGCCCCATACACTGTTCCACTTTCAGCAAACGGACGGGACGGGTCTTGGTGAGAGAATGGTTAGCATAAACCCTAACCCGGGCTCATGCAGAAAAACGTCAAACTTTCCATCCGCCACGCGTCCACCACTCATGCCTGATACCCTTGGTGAGAGTATTTCACCCATTAGCCACCGCCAGGTTAAGCGAATGGTGCAGGAGTTTGATGTTTGTTCGCGAGGCAGCGCAACGCGCACGGCACAATCGAACCAAGCGCTCATGAATTATTTATAATGGGAAACATTTAATTCCTTGCTCCACACAAACGGAGGCCCCCGCGTGTATGGCTGGTGGCACCGTTGTTACACACACGTTATCCTGTCGTTGAGTCCATTTTGCCTCTGTGTGCCGTATGTTTATGGAATGCGTCGCTGCAGACGTTTTGCTGTGGTATTGGTATTGAATGGCGATGGCCTAGTAGCACCGGTATATGCTACCTCTACCCGAAGGCATCGGCATTATTAGCACATGCTTAAGAAAACTACAATGTTTGTCGTATATGTAAATAATAACGATTTGATGACGGGTGATGGTCATGTTCATAGGCTGTATAAGTGGTGCTTAATTTCTTCAGAAGATCTACGTTAAATCCAACAATTTTGAGTGTGGTCATTGTATTTTTCCATTTCTCATCAGCTAGCTACCTTAGTCTCAGCGTAGGCATCAAAGGAATCGTGAAGATTATTAGGTAATTTGCTATAACCACTAGAAAACCGATCAGGTAACTGCATATGAAGATGTGGTGCCCAAGAAGTGATCAAGATTGAAGATACAGCGCTGGAACATGAAATTCATCAAATTGTTAATAAACTATGGGATAGTGAGTCGATGGCCTAGTGATTCAATCTTCGAAGGATTTAAAGCTGAGACCATATAGAACATTTACATTTGACATGGTTTAAAAGTGATGAAACCCTTTTAACTCACATTACAGAGGAAGAAGTGCTAAGGATATTCGACTCCATATGTTTGGAATTACGATCATGGAATCGCCCTAAAGACAAACTATTTGAGCTGTAAGATAAATTCATTACCAGAGTCTTACTCCGGTAGACTGGTCATCTCATTCTAAAGACACCAGACGACCATAAAGTGTAGCGTCGGATAAGTAAGTAAGTAGCCGACTCAAACTCTAATTGAAGTAACGAACATCTTCTGGCATCTATGATAACCAACCACCTTGAGAGAAAAGCGAATGCATCTAACAGAATCTTGTGATGCCATTATTCGATCTAGAAGTACCTGGACAAAGCTGATGAAAAGACGATATAATGACAGACATGAGGATCTATTTACTCCCACATCGTGTTCCCTAAAACTGTCCGTCTACCGTTAATGATCAACGTAAAGATAATGTACTTGCGACAGGTTTAGGATTCGGTCACCAAAATGTCTTCCCAAAATTGCCCTCATCCTATGGGATAGCTCTATGTGGAGGAGAATGTGGACTTTTTGTCTCGTGTACTGTTTCGTTTGGCAATAATGATAATAATAGAGGTCTTATAATAATAGAGGCCTTTTAACATCAATTTTTTTATCAGACTTTGACCAACTGGTGCAGGATTAGTAAATTTAGGAAAAATCAATTTAATTTCATTTAATAGTGTTATAATTTTGTTCAAGTATTTAATCTGTATAATAAATAAAACACAATCTAGATAACATAGAAAATTATTAAAAATTATCATGTTTGCATGATTTCTGGTACTGATCCTAATAGCCGAGTAGGCATGACCTAGGTCGGCCTATCCCATATTCTAGGGCAATTCCAAAATATGTTCCGTCTCACTAACATCACTAACCAGCGGATGGGTTTCAACAAAAGGGCATTCAAAAAATTGACAGAAAATCAATGACTCTCAATCCACTTCCGCACCGCCGGATGCCGCCAATGCTGCCGAACAAATGCCACAAAAGCTCAACCCGTCTGGACCATGTTTCGATTTCTTATCGATGGGCTTGTAGCACCATCGTGAAACACCTTGCGGGCCCGTTTTGCGGATACCGGCACTCAGACTAATCACCCAGACAGCTTTCAGCTTGCGGAGACATCGCGGTCGGCGAAATGTTAAATGCAAGTTAGCGCTGTTAACTTCCTTTCCCATGGGAATGTAGGCGCTTGGGGTAAGTGGAATTTCTTTGTGGATACTCTTCTTCTGTTAAAGCCGCACGTTAGCGGGCGTTTAAGTCGATTATGGTTTGCTGGTTAGTAATATTTAAACATCGTCCCTGTTGTCCTTGTTAATTGTTCCTGCCCACACTGATCAGTGAGGTCTGATAATCGTGACATCGGAATCGAATTAATTTCAGATCGGAAGTGTTTTCTTGCAGCCTAGGAGACGAGCTGTTTGACATATCCTAAACGTCGAGCACACTAATTCACATGCCGGCGGTTGGTAGTTTCTGCACCCTAAGTTTGCGAAGGTTACCTCATAGTGGCATAAGGTTTATTTTCTGTTATTGGTTCAAGATCGATAACTGGTTTGAAGGCGCCTAAATACAAATAAAACAAAAAAGCTGTGACATGACCGGTACAGCTGACGAACGGGAACACCGCGTTCTTTGAAGACCTGTGCTACTCTGCACATGCAACCACTTCGGCCTTCGGTTAGTCATCGATGGGTTCGCGAAAGCTTAAACTTGGTCGTTTTGATTGCCTTTGCGTTGTTGGAATTTCAGAACGAGCTAAAGTCAAAAACTGCATCCACAATTGCAACACAACCCAACGTTGTGATACCACAACATCAACGGACGGTTCAATGGGGAGAAGTACGAAAAAAAAACGTAAAAACCGCTGTAGAAATTGATTTTCCCAGTTACACCGAACAAAGCTGTGTTCGTTAGCTTTTCGTAGAACCGTAACGACGGTATCAGCGTGCGGTGAGTTCTGTTTTTTTGCTTAAGCACCATTTTTATTATGCATTATGTCGTGTATTATGGGATCGATTCTTGACGTTACACAGCCATATTATAAACCTTTCCAGCCGTACATTTCACGCCAAATTGTGGTATGCGTGCGGGGACTGAAACCAAAACTCCAATTCCACACCTTACCGGAGCATACGTAAAGGAACCATCCGAATGACTCCGATGTGCTAAATAACACACCTTGATTGTGTGTGTTTTTTTTCTCTTCAACAACCAACGAAAGCGGGTTTGTGCTCGTGGTCGTGGATGGGCTGCAGATTACAGAAAGTCATGGTTCAAGTTTTATAGGTTCATCTCAGCGCACGAACCGTGACGTGGGGTGTTTGATTTAAAGGTGCACATTGCGGTTGTTTCCCCGAATGCCCGAATGTAGTACATGGGCAATGGTTTTTTTGTTGTCCAAAGAAAAATCAATCCCAATCAAACCAATGACAGGAGAAGATATTGTTAACATAACAGTAACAAGCAAGCTGCAAGCTTAAACAAGATCGTATTGAGAGTTTTTGTCATCCGCATTGCATACATCTGGGCGCTAAATTTGATTATTTACTTTTTATGTTCTATCATTTAATGAAGTTGAGTTTATGTTATAGTGCCAAAATTCACGTTTAAATCATCGATAAATTAATGCTCCGTTTAATGTAAACAATAATTCCTTAACGAATAAATGATCAAGCTCTAGTTTAAAATTGTCCTTTATCTTTGCATTGGATTATTAATTTAGTACAACGCGCAGTACTAAGAGCGATAACAAAACGAAAACATCCACAATAAAGCACAGACTGAGGTTTAAACAAAACAACGCAACCCTATTAGCTGTTTCAACTGATTAGTAATAAAGAAAACCCGGGTAGCGGGACGGTGTGTGTACCGCCATTAGC
This sequence comes from Anopheles rivulorum, assembly GCA_018908115.1. NCBI lineage: Eukaryota > Metazoa > Arthropoda > Insecta > Diptera > Culicidae > Anopheles > Anopheles rivulorum. Next base: position 23,918,382 of record STHB01000010.1, read on the forward strand.
AAAATTATCGTCCTGAAGTAATCACTTCCACCCGGGGACCGTCACACTTCAATGAGCAATGGGTGTAAATCTAGTAGCTTTGGATAATAACAACAGTACAGAGAGAAAGAGAGAGAGAGAGAGAGAGAAAGAGAGAGAGAGTACAACTCACCACAACACAAGCAGCTGTAGCAATGCCAACGTGATCGTTGTGCTTTTGGGAGTGCTCCGTAACACGGTCGCGGCCATGTTTGGTTGGTGTCGTTGGTGCTCAGTGACGCTGGAGACACACGCGGTAAGCACCACCGTCTCCGACGTCGCCGTGGCCGACGCCGCCGCCTGCGACGTTGCGGTCGTCCCCACTGCACTCGTGGTCGTGGTACGGAACTCCGCTGGGTAGAGTTTATAATCATTTCATGGTTGTTAAGTGTGTGGCACGCACCGCCACGTCCGGTTTGCGTTCAGTCACGGAAGCCGCTGCGTATGCGTATGTGTGCGACAGCGAAAGCGTGCTACACACACACACACACGCGCGAATTAGGAGGTGGGCTTTTCCTTCACTGCTTCACTGCTGCTAGCCCCGTTTGTCGAGCACTCACACTGCACATCATCCTCTGACAACAGGCGTTTCTAAGCAGCAACACTTTATATTCTTCCTCTGCGCGAGACAGGATCACTTTGGAACGCGTGCACTAGAATCACCTGGAAGGAGTGATGATGATATTCACCGGCTTATAGCACGAGCTCGAGTTCTCCTCTTGCACACGGTGGAAGCACATCCTCCACTAATCGTCACTTCCGATGGCATGTCAAAGCGCGGCGACGCGCATCGCTCTAGCCCACAGCACGTGTCGGAAATGGACACTAATCAAGTCGCGTACTTCATTGGCCCACCGTCACACACTTGCACTGAAAAGGGATGCACCGCTCTGAAGTTTGCCGACGCTGCGACGTTGCACCGTTGCGTTTGCGTTGCGGAATCAATTTATGCACGACAATGAACACTATCTATCTACAGCCAGTGCGCCGCACTCTCCGAAGCTGTCCAGCCGGCCGAAGACGTTTGTGCACTGCCGTTTACACAGCTACACATCGCACTGGCGGAGAACGTTTAGCATCTCCCCGTACATGCGATGGGAATGGAACGCGATAAACGTTGACATGACATCTGTTACGTAGGCGACGGTCCATGCCTGCCTTGCCTAAACATGAGACGCATTGTTTATACTGTCAACTTCAACCTCGATGATGTAGCGCGAGCAGTGCATTGCTTTTTCGCATTGCCGAACGAAATCATACGTGCAATCAAACGACTTCTGTCACAAACGGGTGACTCGGTGACGCTTCCAAACGACACCCTTTCTTTCTTTCTTTATTTATTTTTTTTTTTGCTATACCCCAAGTGCTCCGAGAGCAGCAAAGTGAAAATTTGCATAATTTATCGTCGCGCTAGACACAGACGTGTAAATAATAACGATGAGGCTGTCCCCTAGGGTGTCCTTTTCCATTAAAACCGGTTGATGACCGTACTGCTCGGTTGGGCAACGTTGCACTGTGATGCAGGTGGAGAAGGTGGTGGGAGGTGTTGGGAGGTGACCTATGGACAATTAACTCACTCTGCGCAACAGGTACAGGTGCAGATTAATCTCCTGACGGACCGAGAGGAGTTTGGGAACTTTTGAAAACAATTAAATGATACAAAACGTGAGTCGTTAAAAGTGTGCAGGTGCCGCCGGATGTTGTTGTGTCAGCTGATTAATTATTTGGAATTTATTGGATCATTCCCGAGTATGGATGTTGCGTGTCCAGTAGTGGATCGATCGAGAGCGTACTTGTCGTACGATCGTACCATTTATTTATTTTTTTTCGTGGAGAATCGTACGATTCTCGTCAAAACAAAGAGTTTGTTTGTTTCATGCTTGACCGATCGATTCGGCCGTCTGCCCTTTTTTGTGGAGCAGCACGAAACGGAATGATTTCATCAAGATTTTATGAACCACCTTCTTAACCACATTTGGGACTGTAAGAACAGAAAAAAATGAATTGATGGCGTCAGTTGGCTGTTTTATTCTAGAATAAACATTTAAAACATATTTCGACCAAAAACCTTGGTAGATTGTTTTTGTTTTTAGGCATTAAACAATGCCTGCACACGAGTTTGTATGAAGCTATTTTTAGTTTGTTATCTCGTCGCGCTTGACCGTTCATTATCACACCGTATTGTACAAGAAACATGCATAATCGAATGACATCATTGAGGAAAAGGACAAGAAAAAGTCCAGCTACGTGACGTGTAAGGTCTTGTTTTACCGTGGAAAACAACCAATAACTGACTCGCTCGCAAGGGATGCTACAAGGTGCAGAAACGGCAGAATACGACAAATACGAAACGCCCTTCCATTGTGTCGGTACATGTGTTTACGCCTCGCACACTCACCAATAAAACCTTCCGCCCCAACAATGGCTATAAGCCACGGGAGCGCCTGAAGGTATGCAATATGGATGTATCGCATGATCCAAAATTGTGCGTTGTTAAAAATTGATTGTTTGGTAAAAATTATAATTTAATATTATAATTATAATAATTCGATGGGGCGGCCCGGTGGTGTATTTGGCAACGGCGCCAGTTCCTAACACGACCGGACCGGGTTCAAATCCCATTCGGACCGTCCCCCCTTAGCACGGTCTGACTAGCCTGCTACGTGGTAAAATTAGTCTAATACGGCCTGTTCCGTTCTAACATACTAAAAAAAAAAAAAATAATAATAATTCGATATTAAAGGTAGCAAATTAAGGTTAGTTTAATAGCAACAAAAATGTACCAATAATATAACGAAAAATTCATACAAGAAAGCATCACAACCGACATCGAAAGACAAACAAAAAGTTCAAAATACAAACCAAAAAAAAAAAAATGAAAAAATCTGGAATAATCCATCACTCTGGTACGCTTCACACATCGCTACTTGTGTCTTGCTTCTTCGGTCTTCTTCAATTTATGTCGCTAATTATATCCCAGGAGATTGGTGCCTGCCTGCTCGTTTCCCTTTTAAGCCAAGGGACACAGCGTGGCAGTTGCATTTCCACCGCTTACGAGCAACCATACGCAGACCACTCTTATCGAATGACAAACGAAACCGAACAACAACAAAAAAAAGTGGACAAAGGGTACACGATGGAAGCGACAAATCGGCATCGACCTTTTTGCTCGATTCGCCTCATGATACGCAAGGACATAGGACGCAAGCAGGACACGATTATTGTTGAGACATTTCGGCCTTACGCGTGCGTAAAAGAGATAAGCAAAATGAAAGACATTTGGCTTGCTTGTTTACCTGTTATTTAATTAAAGTCTTTGCATTACACGTTAACTTATGGATTACAACAGCACATAACAGTTTGTTTTGCTTTGTTTGAGTTTGAGTTCGACAACCAAACGGTTGTTGGTAAACGATCCGGAAACACATTCAATACACACAAACAAATAAAGGGACAAAAAAAAACAAACAGCAGCTGCAAAAAAAAAATCCACCCATCCGGAATGATCAAATCCGGTTGTGCTTGGTTGGGGCGAAAACAGTACGGAAACGATGGGCCACCCTATTTTTAGTGCACCAATCAATACTTATTATATCAAATGGTATCCCATTTTGCGTTCGATGCACCGTGCTGCATTCGGTGTGCAATTGGACGATTTTATGGCGTATGCGTTCGCGTTCGTGTAAGGTTTGTGTTTCTTTTGTGCGAGAAAATGTATCGATTAGGATGGTTTTGTGATAAGTTTTATCAAAAGCGCCATAAAGGTGAACAAACGTGCAGTGCAAGTGATTCAGAATGATTTAAAATGTTTTTTTTCAAGTGTAAGTTTTTTGTTAAATATAAAAACAATAAATAAAGTGAGAAATTTCGTTGAAAAAAAGTTTAAAAAATGGCAAAAAAACAAATATGCATTATGTTACCAACTATTATGCTGTATTTATCGTTTTTTTTCTCCCTTATGTTTTGCTACACGTATGTTGAGGTACCATTTTGGAGGGGGATTAATCATTAAGTGTCATTAGCAGCACAATTTCAGTTTATTCGATTTAAATTAGGCTTCCGCTCGTAATCCAATGATTAGCCTTAAAAAAAAACAATCCAAAAAACAACCACGACGTGGTAAAGTGTGAACAAAATCACTAGACAAACAACCCATTTTTATAGACCTTTAGCCGGAAGTAGGTTTCGCGCATCGGTTCCCATTTATCGACGGCATGTTCCTCTAACGGACGATGTTTAATTTCACTTCCCTTTTTACTCTGTTTCACCTTTCCGAGTAGCGAATCCGATAGAATCAAATACATGAAGGCGAAAGGGAGTAAAAGCAAATACGCGGAACTTCCTGGCCGGAAGTTCTTAAGCACGGTTCATCAACAAACACGCATCCGTATGCTTTATCGTTGAATACACACCACAAGGCAAGCGTGGCCAGGAAAGGAAAGCAAACAGAGACAAAAAAAAAGAAAAACAACAAAACAGTGGATAAAAAATCACACCGGTCAAACGCACCAGGCGCCTCCATCGGCGCGATGCACGAATCGATGATAATATTTAATTACTCCTGCTGCTGCTGGTGTTGCTGCTGCTGACATGCGAAGGTGATCAGCAAGAGGGTTTGATTTTCATAATCCTCCTCACATCAACCCACATTTGTTTATGTACATTTATTAACACACATACACACAGAGACACACACACACAGTCACGAGGAATTATTTTTGATCCATTGGCAATAAAGCCATATTACATATTAATAGCAACAAATAACACCCCGTACGGGTTCGTTGTTGTTGTTGTTGTTTTTTTACATGCACACATACGCACACATGAAATATCACACGTGAAATAAATAGGCGCGCGCTTTCTTTTCCGACAGACGAACGTTCGAACCACCCGACGTGCGACCAGCGACTGAAAAAGCTTCGGCAGTGTTTGTTGTTTCAGCGCGAAAACTAGATCGGCTTTTTTCCTGCCTTTTTTTTTGCTTTTTGCCAAACATCGGCTACACTTCGTGACGAAATCGGGTCGGGATGTGTGTGTGTGTGTGTGCGTGTTTCGGCTGCCGAACAAACTTTTCGTAGCACGCGATCAGTCGCCTCCGTCGTTCGCTCTTTGTTTGCGTTGTTATTTATTGTGATTTTTTTTTGCGATTTCGTCGCTGTACGTATCGGAAAACCCCGCGCAAAATGTCGTTTGATCGTTTGACACAGCGAAACGGTTGCGGGCCATTCGAATGTAAGCCTGATGCACGCTTGAAAATCTGCATCTGCTTGCAAATAGGGGAAAATTTTTGAGCTGAATTTATTTATTTTGGTTGCTGTCTTTTAATATCGCGTCCTTGAGCTCCTGGCCCGGGTACAAGGTGAGCACGGGTTTCGTGCTGGAAATGCTACCAGCAAACGGACCCATTGGACCTTGCAAGTACCACCATGAATGAAAAATGTCCCACCACAATGTGTGGCCATCGCAAATGGCCCATCGATTACTGTCAGCCGAGTTCGGGGTACCGTTTCCGTGCATAATGCGCTACGACACAGCACGGGTAAAATAAGTAAACTACTACGACGACACACATTATCATCAAGATTATTGATTACGATCAGCTGACCACGGACCACGGAACAGTCCACGGACCACTGGGTCTGCTGTTTTGTTTGGCTGCGGGACCTTATGCACGTGCTTAGCAGCATTGATTTGGGAACCAATGGTAGGAGACAGCCTGGCGTCGACTGGAATGACATTGCGTGACTCCAGGTACACAACAGATCCTCTTCCGTATTTAATAAGCAGTGAAACTGCTATCCTGGCTGGTGGGATTGAAAACATGACCGCCGCTTGGCGAAAGTCGAAAGGTAAACAAAATGCTCACCGAATTTGATTAATTATGAAGTCAAGATAAACAAAACGAGGGCGATCGGAGGTGGTGAACGAGTGAGAAGAAACGATTTATTTATTGCACATCGTAAGATTGCTCACAAAACCACTCCATTGGCTGTATTTTCCCCGAATGTGTGTGAGTGTGATTTTAATAACAACACAAAAGTACCGAATACTTCTCTAATGTAAATAAACAGGAATAAATAAGCATAACTAAATGCAACTGCAAAGGTTTGTTTTCCTAGAGCCGATGGCATTACTGGGAACAGGAAAAGGAAAGCTTTCACGCAAAGCTCGCATGCAACGTTTCATGCAGCTTTGAAAGCTGTCAAACTGCTCGAACCTGCTCGAATTGTTATGCGTGTAGCAGGAATGTCAAATCGAATATGCCTTTTGAATGTTTTGCATGCTATATCTCCGCTATTAAATGTTAGTAATTAATATATTAAGAAAACAATAATTATGAACAAATGAAAACAAAAGATAATAAACAAAATGGCAAAACTGTAACAGGAGTGTCAAAGCAAAAGCGACAACGTGGAGAACAAAAAGCTGCCGTAACACGCTGTACGGCAACAGTTTAGAAACGAAAGCACGAACCCAGGAGTAATTCAAATAATTAAAGATTGAATTTATTTGTTTTTTTTTGCAACTATAAAACTTTATAAATTCCATAGATAAAATTGTGATTTTACTTGCAACAACAAACGGCCAATGTTGAAATCAATAGCATCCTCCGATTCATCACATTTATGGCAAATCTCACAAACTGGCGCAACGAAAGTAATGATGCACGGAGGTAAAAGTACAAACACAGCTGACCCGCTGACAAATGGGAATCAAACCGTCGTGACTCGGCATCCATTTCGCACGAACATCGCATGAACGGCACTTTAGGCACGTCGACCGCTCATATGCACATTTGCATGGGCACCGAATGCAAATTTGTTCTGCCGCCGAAGAAAGTGACCGACGGCTGGACCGATCGGTGCAATCTGTGCATCTGTGCGGTTCGTTTCGAGTGGTGAAAACAGAGCGAATTCCACTTCCATCCTGTGTTTGGATGGAGCTACACGGGCAGAGTACGGTGCTGCATCAACAAACCATTTGTTTGCGTTTCACCCGCACGCATGCCAGATGCCGTGCTGTAATTTTATGTAAACGGCAAAAAGAAAGAACTTGAATTGGGTGTGAAAAAGGTGTTGGAGTGAGGGAGAAAAGATGCTGTGTGCGAATTATGATTTGCTTGCAAATTGCGTTTAAAAGCAGCTCAATGTGCAAGCATTTTGAACATGTTAAAAGCATGTCCTACACTAAAGACAGTCTCTTTCCTTTTTTTAATAATTTTCATTGCTTTTTCAATTATTTCTTTTCAAAACTTATTTTCTCACCAACTCGTCATGATGCATTTTAATTTGCACGTTAAATGAGCAATGCTTATGCTTTTCATTATCTCTTACTTCAAAACAGCAAGTTAATCAGCAAACTGCTGATCCTCGGTTTTAATTTTTCCCAGCTGATCCACCGACACCGTCAGCCAAACTTCCTATAACTTTCCCCTGCTCGAAACGAATGACATCCACTTCCGGCGCAACGATGAGTTGGTGTCGATCGAATACCATCAAATGAATGCCGTCCCAAAGAAAAGGGCCACATGAACAAAAGAAAGGCAAAACAAAAAAAAACAAAAACAAAATCCTCCCGGAGCGCCGAAGAGAAATGCAACAAATGGGGAACACAATCGTTTGTTCGCTCGTGCATCCATTCGATCGTACGGTGGGAGTGTTAGTCGGAACATTGTTAGTTTCGCAGGCAGACTGTAATGGTGGCCACAGCCGTTCGTTTGTGGATGCAGTTTAGCGTTTCAAGTGCCACCTGCCACTACATCCTAGAGAAAATCAATCATCAGACTTCAGACTAATGGAACTGGCCGTCGTCGATTTGAAGCCACAAAACATGTTGGGGTGCACGATGACATGGACGAAAGGATCCGGGCGCGGTTCGTTTGGGTTTTCCCAAAGAAAGTATTTATTTTTGTTATGTATTATTAGAAGAATATTGAAAAAAGTTTAAATATTTACATTTTTTTAGTCAAAACCGTTAAAAAAAAGAGATTTAAATGTAATATGGACAGTTTTTCGTGACGAACTTCTTATTAATTGTTATTTACTTATTATTACTATTTTACTTATTACCTACTGCTTTGTATTTCATACTTGTTTTTAATGTTTTGTATTCAGTTTTTTTCAATTATATATAATTGTATAATTTTAATTATATATAACACAATTTTTCATTAATTCAGAACGATCATTCAATAAGAAATGTTGTATAAAAACACATAAGTTGCAAAAATCCAACCATAATTGGGATAAAAAAGAGTATTCAAACTATTTAATTTATCAACAACATAAGTTCGGGAAATAATTAGAATAATGCTGAAAAAAAAAAACATGACCAACCGAGGAGCAAAATATGCACCGACGCCTACCGTTCCGTTCTCATCGTAATTACTTTGCATTTAACCTTTCACACTTGAGGCGCATTTTATTGAGATCCAATCCACCCAAGCCACCAAACCGACCGTGTCCTTTCGCATTACAAACGGTTCACACATTCACTCGATTGCACTTGAACTTCTGAACTTGTATGGTGCTTTTATACACCATCCTTGTCTTAAAAGAGCGCATCTCTTTAAACGCCCAGGAATGAGAGAATATATTTCTCTCTCTCTCTCTCTTTCTCTCTTTCCGAACAGTGCCTGCACGGATGCACAAATGCATTGTGGAGGGTTTGCCCACGACCCACGCCCGTTAACCACCGATCAATCACTGACCCAAGACCGGGGCTACGGTGGTTGAAATGGAGATATACAAATTGCTTCGCTGCCGGTGTCTTTTGGAGAGAGCCACCGGTTGCCTCGACCCTTCACACGGGACAGATGGTTCAAGTGCAGGAATCGGTTTCGATCGTGACGCGTGTCAGGCAAATGGAATTATTTCTCTACCATGGTTGTGGTGGCACTATGAGGAATGTGTCATTGACGATACAGTCGATAGCAGAAGGCAGTAAGATCATTAATTCGTTATGTAATTAGTTATCACTCATTTTTTTCTACAAAAAGGATTAATTATCGAACATGTTAATGAAAAAGTGCTTTTGAAACATTTCAGATTTTATTTTTAATTTAAATAAATTGCAAGAACAGAATAAATTTATTTACCTTTTTTACGCGACTACTCGTGCACTTATTGACAAACGAATGCCTGGAACATTTCCTGTCCAGAAATGTACCATTATGGTCACCCTATTGCGCACAAATATGCCGATAAGGAAGCGATATATTTAGGCGTTTCCCTTTCGCAAGACAATCAAACGCCCATTGACCACTGGCTATAGGGAAGCAGCAAAGAAAGGATACAGCAACAAAAAGCCACAACACGATAGCAACACAACAGAAAAAACACGTATTTTCTTTCCACCTGACGTAACGAACTGCACCATACATTGTGCGCATAGTAGGCGATTCATCGATCAAAGCAATCTGTATTTCCCATTTCTATTCAGGGTGGATCAAAACAGGCTACTCGTTTCCAGCTGCTGAAACCGCATGCGAATCACAAAGCTTTTAACCATTTCCCATTACTTTCTTTCGTTTTGGATTTTGTGCACGTAAACAATCTTACCAAGGAAAGGGACGGCAAAAACTCGAAAGCGTCCAATGCGCGCACGATACGGGTTCGTTGCTTCCCGCTCGTTGAAATTGTTTGTTCGCCAGTGATTAGTGTCACAAAAAACGAAGGTCGACCACTGTGCAGGAAGATGAAAATTAGCTTTATGCTTTCGATTAGCCGCGAAACTGCCATTAATCGGGCCGTAATCTCGAAATGCATCAAGGTTCGCTTGCATAATGCACCGGCCCGCTAGTGTACGCGTGCGGGGGATGTGTTTTTTTTTTCTTGCTGCAGCTTTATTACCCCAGGGCAGGGGATCGTCGTGCTCGTTTGAAGTTTCTTCGTTCTGTCGTTCGGCTGCTGCCTCGACTCTTCTAATGCTTTTGGGGTCCGTAGCGGAGTAGTAACCTTGCATGTGATAACCACTAGTGCGGTATGACGAAGAAACGCATACCTTCACATCGCCGTAGGAGGCAGGCTTGTCGTCTTGGTACTATTGATGAAGGTATTTAGTGATCATTTGCTTGCTTCCTTCTCTCGATCCTGCTCGGATAATGATAGCGCACACGCCGCGTAGTCCTTCAATTAAAACAATATGTACAGCACGTATCGGTTGCCGTGTGTGACGGAGCAAGAAGTGTACATGCACAAGCTTACGTACAGCCAGAACGGGGAGGGAACAAAAAACATGCCACCTTCCTATCAAACCAGTTTCGCCAACGGTGGTAACTCTCACCATCACGGTAAAACAAAAGCGTTAGTCAAACGGCTCAAGGCAGCGCCGATATCAATCAGAATCTCGTCAAACGGTGAAGCAGCACGGTTGACCATGGGTGCTTATGGTTGTGTTTTGTACCGGGTTCAATCGATTTACTTTACGCGTCTGTCAGACACCGGACAATGTGCAGTTATTATTGACCAGTTTGGATGTTGTGCTTGATTCGTATGATGATGTTGGGCTTGAACACAATAAACAGGTGTTTTGAACAAAATGAACAAAAAATACCTTGAATCTATCCTAAAACAAATGGTAAACAGCTTTCAAGATCTTTGTGGCTATTATTCGGCATCAGTATCATAGAATGAGCATCATATCGAAGAAAGGCGATTTTATTTCCTAAATCTAGTAGCTGTTGACAGGTGTACACTCACAATATACGATCGCGTTCCTGGTCCCACCGAAATTATGGCATAGCCACCTTGGATGGAGAAAACGTTGTCGTGCGTATGTCGAGATTAGAACTCATCCCTACCTTAGAAATGATGCACTTCACACAAGCCAACTGCAACAAGGTTTAGTGGACATGTTTTCATACTTCTCCACATATTTTATCTTTTACAGCTGATATTCAATTGAAAGGACTATAACCACACAAACTTCAATAATTATTAATGCAATATTAAATTGCACCAAATGATTATTTCCCTACGTAACAACAAACCGAATCAAAGAGGGACTTTTTTAGCTCTTATTTTTGAGATAAATTGTTTGCAGCAAAATTTATTGCAACAGTTTGTTAACAAACCAAAATTGCAATAACTTTTACACATTTCCTGCTTGCAGTAACAGATTATGTCTATTTGTTGATAATTTCGTCCCATCGAGGTGTAATTTCATTATTTACACGCCACTTGGGCAGTATCTCACGCGCGTTATGTTTACCGGCGTTCACAATCTGTTTGGCTGCAGTGAACCTGCGGTACTTGCAAACAGTCTCAACCGTCACTGCTAACGATAATCTGTTATTTACGGTTTGGTGGAGAAACTTTTGGTGGAGAACAGCCGTCCGATCCTGGTTATCCCCATGGTTACCTTGTGAGAGTATCCCCTTCGGTCGAGTTTTTGTTTTCGGGTTGGTCAAAGGGCATAAAGCGATAAAGTGAAACGATACACCGGAACCCACCGGCGGTCGGCAAATTTCTGATGCGCCGTAAAGATTTATCGGATCACTCTGTGTGTGCAGAAATACACTTTCTTCCTTGTAAAGGCAGCAATGAAGCATGCGTGGAGTGCAGATAAGAAAACAAGATTATCGCAAAGTTATTGACAGGGTTTGGTTAAGTATAAGCTGACACAAGGAGTTTATGGTTATTATCAATTTAATATATAACTATTTATTACTTAATTTTCCCCCTCAAAAAAAAAAAGAAAAGACATTGTTCATACAATGGTTAGTGTTATAAATGTCACCTGTTACCTACCAATTGCACGTAATATAATACATAATAATATTAATTCTGTATTGCAATTACGCTGTGAAAAACAGTTATCCGATGGGAAAGAAAAGGAAATAAACGGAAGCTCGCAACACACAAAACAATGCACAAGTTTTAGCGAAGATGACCCATTCCACTAGCCGGTGGTCGTGAAATCCCGTCCATTGTCTCCGGTACGCATCATACCAGGACAGGGATGAACGCTGGCCAGAAAGATTTCTGTGCGCGATTTCTTTTAGTTCCCTTCCTGACACACCGGTTTTCGCTAATGATGTTGTGGTTTGTATGTGTGTGTGTGTGTGTGTGTGTGTGTGGTGTTGGAAACTGAAAACATGAGACAAGAGTTTCACCGTCGTTTTGCACACGCCTTTGCCGGGCCCGGCCAATGGGTCCTTTTGTGGCGCACGCGGCACACATCGGATGCGCGCGATCAAAAGGCGTAAACTGTGAAATTTTCACTTTCGTTCCGTGCTGTTTTCGATGCGGGTGCGACCACATGAAGGGCGAAAAGGACGAACAAACTGCGAGATGTTTGAAACGGGCAACAAGACTGTTGAACATAGATGACTTAAAAATAAATATTAAAGAGAATCTAGAAAAAAAAAACAAAATAACAATAATGAAGATGTTAATAGAAAAAAAGTAAGAAAAGGGTGTAAAAAAACAGAAATAAATTAATTAATTTCAAAACATAAATCATTAATATAAAAATTTCAAATAAAACAATCAAAAAGTATCCTTTTTCTTCAACAATAAGTGTGTTCCCCATTACCAAATACCAATACAAAAAATAACCAATAACGCAAAAAAAAACAAACAAACTGTTGGTATCACATTACTGTAAAGTTAATCAAAAATTGATCACATCCACTGCGCATCCGGATTGCGTGCGTGCAGATTCTGCGCCGTAATAAATTTTCGCCCGATCAGTTACTCACACACCCATTATCGATGCACGGGGCATGCAGAACGGGCACCGAACGGGCTCCTTTTCACGGCTTCCTCCCCAACGTTCATCTTCTATAAATGGTTTAATTTTGTGCGAAACATCCTCACTCACTGCGAAGCATAAAGCGTCACGCTTGGTCCATTAGTGGTAAGGCAGCACCGGCCACAGTGTGGCAGGATCCCCGATGAACTTTCTTTTTTAGCAAACGTGCATGCTGCTTTATGTCATCGATGTGTTTGGCCCGATCCCTTTGGCTGCACCAGGTGGTGATTAAGTGGAGGGAAATTTTTGCCTCTTTAGCCCGCTCAAGGTAAGGGACGCTTGACCCAAGGTTGCATATTAGTTCGGAAGACGTTTTGTTTTCTTTAAACTTTAACCACTTTTTTGTTATTGTTATAATATTTAAGTAAAATAAATCGCTATTTTTCGCGTTCTTAAGAACAAAACCACACAAGGAAAGATCGTGCAACTTCTGGTGCAATGCAAAACCTTCCGCGACCACGCTCAAGCCGCATTAGGGCGAACATTAAGCGGTACCCGATTAAAATTGATTATATGTAGGGACACTGTGCATTACCTTCCGTATCTAATCCCTTCATCTGGGTCAAAGTGAACAGGTAGAAGGGTGTAAAACAAAGCTTAACTATAAAGTGCATAAAGGGTACCACATGCAAGTCTCAGTCTTGTCCTTACAAACGAGGTCCAAACAAACAGCAACAACAAAAAAAAAGCTTCCCACAACCAGTGGGAGGAAGCTGGTTTAATTAAGGGGTTTTTTGTGTGGTATAGAATGCGGACGCACTCAATTTGCTACCAGAACCGGTTGGAATGGATTCTATGAAATTCTTCCTACCGGGTTAATAATTCACCTCTCGCCACTAGGAAGAAAGTAACCATTTGTTGCACAATTGCGAAAGCTTTGTGAAACGTGAAACTTTAAAATAATGTATTCGCAAAATTCTGTTCAATTCTGTTATACTATTGTCATAAATAGTTATCATAATTATTTAATATTAACTTAAAAAATTGATTAACTATGTTATTATCAATATTTACGGTAATGCTAGAATAATACAAAATAATTAAACGAATCATTTGACTGTTTCATTCGCCTTTTTCAATAAATGTTTTCTTCTATCAATTAAAAATCAATTTACTCATTTCAATCGCAAAATGCAATTATTCTTTACCTTACCAACCCAGCACAACACTTAGGTGAAATCGCTTGCCATGCTTCTTAACCCTGTGTGACCTGTGTTTAGCATGCGCTTAGATTTGTCTTTATTGTCGATTCACTTCATACAAATGCAGCACGTATGGCATTGCTTTTAAGCGCCAGACGGTAAATGCCCTTAGGAGAACATTACTAAGCAAATAAATTAGGAAGAAACCAGAATGACAATGTTGAAGTGAGAAATTAAATTACTTAAATTAACCCATAAACATTGATCGTAATAAAATGTGCAGATTTAATAAGAAATTGTGTTTTAAAGTTGAAACAACAACATTGAACAATGTCACCCGAGTGTATTGAATTGTAAGATACACTACACCGTTGCTAGGTTGGATGCTGTTACAGGAAGATGGCCGAACACTCATTCGTCACTTCATCCTTTGCTGGTGGCCGATTTGCTAAATGTCACCTTGGTGAAGATCACAACACATTTGACCAGCTATTACAGCTTGTACTTGTAATCATGTTGAAACAAAGTTGCTAAAGTACAGTTCTGCTGTGTTCGTTCCTGTACATACCGTTGGTGTCAGGGAAGACAATCATTTTTACTATTATTTGAGATGTTCGCGTTGTGTTTGTTAGTACACAGCGTACAGCTAAGCTACACTATGTGTGTGTGTGCTTTCTATTGCTTTCGTTGTCGCAGAACGTTATTTGTACGATAGAAACCTGCGCGCACACGGTACACAAACCGAAACGATTTGTCCATCTTTCAAACCAACAATTAACTGTATTATGCGGCTCGATCACACGCACCGATCGGTTCCTTTCGATCGTCGTACGCCATCTCGCTCACAACCACAGCAACGATCGTTGCACACACAGCAGACAAGTGTCGTATGTCGTAGCGCGGTGTGCGGGTCACGACACCATGCGCATCGTACTGTCCCGTACGAGCGTATCGAATGCCCGTGCGCCAGAGCGAGAGGTGGCGCATCAAAGTGCAAAAATAATAATGCATCGATCAGGGAAAAATCGGTGTCCGTGCGCGCTTTCCTGTCCACACGCGGACGAACGGTGGCGTCATTGTTCCTACGCACGTCGAACCGTGCACAGCGCGAGTGGCTACCACGGGCTATCAACATATTAAAAAAAAACAGGAACCTTGCAGCCAAGTGAAATTGTGCAATCTACAGTAGTGGACAGATAATCTGTAGCAGCAAGAAGATTCACATTCCTAAGCAGAGGGCAAGTGCTGTGGATGCAACTTTTGAACGATCGAAGATCACTTCTTCGGCAGTGCGTGCTGGTGTTTGATGTGTTGCGCTATTGCACGAGAGTGCAATATACCTTAAAAAGAACCGTATCTGTTAGTGAAAAATTGCATTTCGTTTAAAAAAGGTACAAAACTATACAAAGAACAAGAAAACGGGAAAAAGTTTTCCGTCGAGGTAAACACATAAATTGTTGTTCGAAAAATTTGTTCCTCGTGCGCGTGTTTTTGCCGCAAGCAGAAAAAATCCAATCACAGCAAAAAGCGCCGGTAAAGTAATACATACACTCACCCCCCAAAAAAAACAAACCTCTCCCAAAGAACGCCCCAAAGTTTGTCAGCTGGAGCTTGGAGTGTTAAGGAAGCTAGTATCGGTGGCGCTGGGCAAAGTCGTCGTGGCGTCATTGGCCGACTGGTTGGACAAAGTTTGCTGACCGTTTTCGTTTGCAACGGAACGATTTGCACACCCTCGCCGTGGTGTGTTTCATCAGAGTGAGTAGTAACATTAGCTAGTTGCTAAGTTGAAGCAAACAAAAATTAGTGTTGTTTTTTTTTTTTCGTTAAACAGTTCTTCATTCGTGAGAAGTATTTTGTGCAACAATACAGTAAATTGGGGTTTAATCAAAATTGACCTTGGTTCTTGAGTCATTTTCAAAAAAAAAAAAATGTTTTACCATATAATCGTTTTTTAATGTACCTAAAAACATTTAAATGATTATATCTTGGTTATAACGGTCTATAATATCAATATAAAATGTATTAAAATCCTACAATAGAAGTTTTAAATACAATTTGTTTGCCCAAATAATAGCTTCATTTAATAGCTTGTGAATTATTAAAAGTAATTCTTAAAAAAGAAAGAATCTGTTAAAATATGTAAATAATATTTTAAAATTGTATACTGAGGCTAGTTAAATTTAGCTAAACAAAGAGAAAGTACCATCAAATAGCAAAGATAAAAATCGTTTAACATTCAGTTTGACAAGTAGTTTGTGGTAATTATATGAAGAGAAGATTGGAAACATTTACAAAATTTACAGCACTCAATCGTCTAATTTCTATGAAGTAATTAATGTAACGGAAGTAATATTTCTTGTTCTGATATTTAAACATTAGTAAGGTATGGAGAATTGTAAATTAATCACATTTTGTATAATATTCACAAGAAGAAATTTATTTTTAGAGTTTGACATGTTTAACACTCGCATGCGGAATTTCACTATTTCAAAAGAAATACATTGAAACTTGCATTAATTCATATATATTTTTAAAATTAAATGGGAGCGAGTGAGAAAAATCTTACCATTTTTTAAAGCAAAAACTTACCTTTACAACATCTTCGCTATTCTTCATGCAGATCTCCTGCAGTCCATCATGACCTCTACCAACATCAGCGAAAGCATCCCGTTCTACGACGTGTTCGGATATTACGAATGGACGTTAACGCTAGCAGATCCACGGACGAAAGGATGGCCGATGGTTGACTCGCCGATTCCCACGCTGACCGGTGTCTGCATATATCTGTTTATCGTATGGATTGGTCCCAAAATTATGCGCGAGTAAGCACAATAGCAACCGTTCTATTTTCGCACCATTCGAGATTCATCCAACTAACCGGTCTAATTACCATTCTTGTCATTTGGTAGCCGGAAACCGTTCGATCTGACCACATTTCTGGTGCCGTACAATTTGGCGATGGCTCTGCTGAATCTCTACATCTGCCTGCAGCTCTTCGTCGGATCGACCATGCGCCGGTACAGCTACATCTGTGAACCCTGCCGGCAAAGTTTCCATCCGATGGAGCTTCGTGTAAGTGCACCGAATGATCTTGTACGATTTTTCTTCCCCCAAAAAAAGCTCGACTCGATCCCGAACGTATCCGGTATTTTATTGTCGTCCATCTCGCGATGCCATATAAGGTCAGCGCCATGGTCATGGATCTTGACGCAGAGCATCAAGTTATCAATGACAGCGATCAGTGCAGCGTGGTGCACGGTTGTAGATCGGTTGCCGACAAATTACATCCTCCAAAGCTGTCTCTCGCTCTCCACTGACTGACCAAAGGCGAAAGCTCTTAATTATGGTTCCTGTTCCTGTCGTCTCAGTCTCAACCGTACCTACCGTGCAACCGGTGGAAGGACTTGGTCCGTGAAACGAGTGCATGATTTATCAATTTACCGCCCAAAACACAACACAACCGCTCTTTGACATACATGGTACCATGCTGTCGGGATGATGTTTTTTTCTTTTGATTTATCTGGTCACGTCTTCACACGTCTTTTTAATCGCGTTTTTCGGACGTTGGTGCGACCGTTAAACAGGATTGTGGCTGCTCTTCAAACTCGTACCATTCGTTTTCTTCTGAGTCAAAAATTCTTCACCTCTTTTGCGACTTAGTGACGAGATCTTCCCGAGCGCACAAGTTGAGCTCTCCGGTATCTTTACACCAGTGCATCGACGATGCGAAGATTTCACTTTCGTTGGCAAGCCACAACACATGAGTTTGCGGTTTTCGCTACGGAACGGTTCCGATCCTGGTGGAATTTAATGTTCGAACCACGGTTCGATCAGCTGGTCTAGTGCAACGGTTTCTCTTTCGGTGCTACGTTTTCATCTTTCCTTCGGTCCATTAGTCATTCCCGGGCAATTGATGTCGGTCAATTTATTGCCCTCTGGCACTGGCCTTACTTGCGATGCGTTTCTCAATAAAAGTTGTTTTTTTTTGGGTGGCTTCTTCCATTGCAGATCGTTGATGCTGTCTGGTGGTATTACTTCTCCAAGGTGCTGGAATTTTCCGACACATTCTTCTTCATTCTGCGCAAAAAGGACAACCAGTTGACGTTCCTGCACGTGTACCATCACAGCACCATGTTCTCGTTCTGGTGGATCGGCGTCAAGTGGGTTCCGAGTGGAAGCAGTACGTATTATGCATTGATGTTACTCTGCTATTGGTTACATTAACATACACAAGCATTAACGACTTCGTACGTTTGGGACATTTTGAACGATAAGGGTTTTTGGATGAAGTTACCTTTTCCCATGTGAACACAATGTCGATACTTGTTTTAACTTGGGTCAAGTTATCGAAGACTTCAAAGGTGCAAACATCTATTACGATCATTCTGGCGTGAGTTTGATCTTAAAAGCACTTGATTTTCATTACTGAATCATTTTCAACACTTCTTTGCACTATCTCATCTGCAATAGATTTTTTTGGATTTAATTTTGCGTTCTTGAGCAGAAACACTATCCTGGTTCGATTTGCAATTAAATGTGTCTGACTAGGGAGAGACAAGAAATGCCGTGTTCCTTCCAATTATAATTGTTGAGACTTTTGGCTTTTTTTAAATTTTACAACCCCAGGATAGTTTGTATATATGCAACACATATAGTTACATTTTGGGAAACCTCCAAATACAAGGTTCCTTTTAATGAAGTTTGAACAAAAAACTGACAAAAGCTAACAAAATTATTAAAAATTATCTTCGGCATCCACCATCAAAAGTACAGGTAGCACAAATCAGAGAAATGTTAACATCTTGTAAAACATCAAAAATTAATGACGATCATCGATCAGTGTCAATTAATTAGTAAAACATCATGAACAGTTGTAGCTTGCGATCCAGCAGAATGAATACAACAAGCATTAATTCCTCCCTGAACGCACAACCATCGAACGCGTGCGAAGCATACCAACGGTTAAAAGGTTTAACGAAAAACAAATGAGTACTCGTTAAAAACTCAAAGAGAAATGACAAGAACGAGATGGTAAAGTACATGCAGATCGATTAAATGCTGTAAGTACGCGCTACCATTGGTCATTTGTTCGAAAATGCCTTTTTAATACACATTTTTGCTTCCTCTGACCGATTAGTGCCCCTTTGACATCCATTTGCATTGTCGCTCTTTTCTCCACAAATGATATAAATGACACATCATTCGTATGCAAAACTCTCTCCCATTAAGGTTACGGGTTGCACAAGTGTTACCAAATTTGTTGGCGGTAGTTTTGTTTTATGGTTCGATTTACTCTCTTATAATAAGTATAATTATAATGAAGCGATGAAGCGGCGTGTGAAGATTATACCAAGCAAAAAATAACTCTTTTTCTTTTGTTTCCTTCCCTCGCTATTTACAGCATTTCTTCCAGCAATGGTCAACTCATTTATCCACGTGCTGATGTACACGTATTATGGTCTGGCCGCGGTAGGTCCGCACATGAATAAATACCTCTGGTGGAAGAAATATCTGACGATCCTTCAGCTGATTCAGTTCACCGTCGCCATGATTCTCGGCATCAACGGCATCATTACGGGATGCGAATTCCCGCTCTGGATGCACTACACGCTGATCGGTTACATGATCTCGTTCATCCTTTTGTTCGGTAATTTCTACGCCCAAGCATACATGCAGGGCAAACCGATCCAACAGTTCGAGATCAACTGCATCGATATGGGTGCGATTAAGAATAAGTCCGAATAAGACGCAGCGCCTGCTGCGCTCGTGGTCACACTGTATCATATATAGCTCAGTCCTTTTACTGCTCCAGTTTTTACGGTTTTGCTGCGTTTGTACATTTTTGCTAAACGGATGTATCTTTCGTAAAAAGGGTGTTTTTTTTAATGTTTAACGCTTACACGTTCTGCTCAACTTCTGCTTCGATTGTTGTTAGGAAATAAAGTCAAACTTTGAAAATATAGTATTAATTAAAAATGAAAAATACGCAATTCCATTAATGTAATTTAAATTACAGTATTTAGCCATATCCGAACGTTTTTTTTATCAAGCTTGTCTTAAAGATTTATATTCTGCACACTTATCCGATTCAAATTATTGAAGAACTACAAGAAACAATTACAAAACCCCAAAAGAAACAAATCTTTTGTACTCTTTTGAAACTTATCACCACAAATTTTGTGGTTATTGCCACAAGAATGTGTCTTTAAGTTTAATTTTTACCCATTACTCAAAAAGTTAAATTCGACTTATCACCGTTGGTTAAACGAAAATCACAAATGAGAATGCTTTTTGGATAGAGCAGCGTCTATGCTGTTTAAAAGTGACGCAAGCACTGATGATGCCGTGTTAACTTAGCCGACGTAGATTATACAATTGTAGCAAATCTAACGAAGCGATTATGTTTCCATCTATTTCACCTTTCTAACTGGGTAACGCATTTAATCTTATCTGATTTTTTTTATCAACTTTCCTGTCTGGTGTGTGTTTTTGATTCCAAACATCCAGCAATAAAGCGTTATCAAATCAAACACGTCGTTTGCAGTACTGTGCAGTAGTATACACGTCTGAAATGTAATCGGTTTTAGAAGGGCTTAGCCAGCAGTGAAATTTTTGCCTGTTTGCAAGTTACCGATAAAAAACGGTATGCATTTTGCTTAACTCAACATGCAATAATACATGCACATCGCTGTGAAGAGACGAACCCTGCATTGCAATGATCATGATCTTGACAGCTACCGGGTTATGAGGCAATGGTCTGTACAAAACCCGTCTTCCAGTGGTGTTTTTTTTCCGTCCAAAAATATTATTTAAGCGTTTTTTAAATGTTTTTCCATGCGTAATTTAAACACATTCTTTACAGCAGATTACTTAAATTTGCCATCAAAGTGTAGTTGGTTAAATTTAATCCATTTGGCACATTGTATGCGTGAGAACAAAATGCGCAGATGTGTTTCGTATCCACAGCGTCCGTCCCACCTGTTGGTTGGTCCGTCAGCAGTGCGCAAATCGAACAAACAATAAACACACTATCGGGGTGTGTGTTTGTGCACTGTTTCCTAAATATTCGAACCGGTCACACCGGTCCGGATGCGCTAGTAAAGGCAAAGAAAAACAACCAGTACGCACGATCATTAGCACGACCGTTTGGAGCTCTCTATTGGTGTTTTTATCAAAAGTAACGCATAAGGGCTTTGATGGGAAACTCACCCATACACCGTCCCCTCCCAACGTCTGGTGACAAAAGAAAGTGCGTACGGTTGTCGTCGTGTGATATCGCTGCGTAAACATCGCGTACCGTCTTCGCAATTCCTCAGCGCACGTACGGCTGGACATTTTTGACAGTGGCAGTTCTGTGGGTGACAATAGTAGCGACCATTCGGTTTGGTGTCGATCGTCCGTGACACGAAAAAAAGGGAAGAAATAAAAGTTACTCCCTCTGGTAGGGCGTTGTTCTGTTTGTGATCATATCGGAAACGATTCGTGTGTGTACCACCGTGCGCTTAGCGGATGAGGAGAACAGAAAATGGCTTTCTTCTTTAACTTCGTCGCAATCAGCTTCTTCGTGTACCACCTGGTCCGGCTGATTATGTGGGCCGTGCTTGATTCGGACATCGAGCTTTTCTTTCTCTCCAAACTGGGCAAACCCATCTGTAAGCACAACAGTAATGTTGTTCATCGTTCATATGGTTTGTTTCTAATTTTCGTTACCAAACGCTCTTTAATTTTAGCCTCACTCCGGGGGAAAGTGGTTTGGATTACCGGAGCGTCAAGCGGAATCGGACGGGATCTGGCGATCGCATTGGCAAAGCATGGTGTTAAGCTATGCATTTCCGCTCGCAACATTTCCGAGCTGCTAAAGGTGAAACAGGCCTGCATAGGTATGCACTGCGTAAAATATGGTTCCCCCTAGAAAAAAAAAGAAATGTAATTTCCGATTCGTTCTCCTAGCGATATCGAACGGAAGTCTCGGTCCGAACGATGTGTACGTGCTGGAGATGGATATGCTGCACCTGAATCATCACAATGACTATTTCAACATGGTGCTCGATCACTTCAAAACGGTGGACATTCTGGTGAACAATGCCGGACGTTCGCAGCGGGCCGAGTGGGGTTCGATCAATATTAAAGTCGACCGGGAGCTGTTCGAGCTTGATGTGTTCGCTGTGGTAAATCTATCCCGTGTAGCACTGAACTTCTTTGCCCGCAACTCAATGAAGGGTCATCTGGTGGTGACGAGCAGTACGGCTGGACTTATAGGTGCACCGAATTCGGGAACGTACACCGGTGCCAAACATGCCTTACACGTAAGACACTATAGAATTATGAAAGAGGTGTGCAATTGACCGTTGATTAATGCACTATTTTGCAATTCTCTTACGA
This sequence comes from Anopheles rivulorum, assembly GCA_018908115.1. Taxonomy (NCBI): domain Eukaryota; kingdom Metazoa; phylum Arthropoda; class Insecta; order Diptera; family Culicidae; genus Anopheles; species Anopheles rivulorum. The sequence goes on from STHB01000010.1 coordinate 23,940,683, forward strand.
TCGGATAGGGATATTTTGAAGCACTGCGAAATGAATTCCCTAACGTACACGTAACGATGTTCTGTCCCGGACCGACGGCAACAAACTTTCTGCAGGAATGTTTCACCGACACACCTGGCGCGGTAAGACACTGAAAGACACGTTGTCGTACATAACTCACGTTCTTTTGTAACATTTGTAGAAATATAACCAATCCGTTCAACCGACTGATCGTCGTATGACGAGCGAGCGTTGCGGTCATCTGTATGCTCTGGCAATCGCGAACAAGACCCATCTCAGCTGGGTCGGTACGTTTCCGATCAACTTTCTGCTTTACATCGGTTGCTACTATCCAAACCTGAAGCGAGTGTAAGTAAACCATACGCTATATTAGTTAAGGGGTTAGCAAATTGACACATAAAAATCTCATACCTTACATACCCAACACCTTATTTCACATTCGTTTACCAAGGAGTATAATTTAATCAAGCCTTTTCTTTTGTTTCACTCCCGTCCTCTGTCGTGGATTGTTTTCACAGCCTGTTGAAAATTATTGGCACGGAGCGTCTGCAGCGTGTTCGCGATAGTCGGTAAATTGGCGCTAATGAAAATTTGAACGAAAAAAAAAACTGCACGCGCCCACGCACAGTTGTTGTAGCAAAACAACAAACGGTAAAGAAGCGGCCAACATTCCAGCCATGCCCAATGTCGTAAACATGTACGCCGCCAACGTTCCCGTCTTTCACTTGCATCCCAGGCACGAATGATCACGTATTTAATCTAGCGCGAGCATGCATTAAGCATTTACTTGATATTTGTCGTAGTGTATTTCTAAAAATGTTCGGCTTTATTTAAATCTATTTACTCTCTCGTAATATCAAGATATTAGGCGCATGTGTTGTGCTGCGTTGGTTTCTATTCTAGTAAATATAATTATTTAAACACTATTCAATAACAACAAAGGCAAATGTTTGCACATTTCGCAACGTTCCGGTGTACAGGCAGCTTTACCGATTAGCTGTAAATTAAACACGTTCATTTACACGCTTTTTTGTTTGTAAAGTACCGCAGACACAATGCTTTTTAGAGAAATTTATATTTAATAAAGTTATGATGTTTGTTTTCACAAATTGACGACGTTTGTCTGTTTTTATTTCTTACCTAAACTGCAATTTTGTTCTACTTCCATAGTAAATTGATATGCACTGAAAAAATACAAAAAAAAATCAAAAATATCATTATTAAATTCAAAATGAAAAAAAAAAAATGGTTCACCGTTTACAATTTGTCACTTACCCTTTCTGGTTGTGAAATTAAAAAAAAACTGCATTTTGATAGATGTTATCACCATTAACGTTCATCACAGTTCAGCAACAATCTTATCAACGAAACGAGAAAAGAAGCTTCAATAAACGAAATAACGTTATCGTCGCTCGGGATTATACACGTTCAGATTTCGGTTCGATTCGAAGTTTTCCTCGTTTCCGTACGCAAACAATTTTGGGGTTTTCTTCAGTTTTCCATTTTGCTTAAATAGTAGCATGTTTTATTAAACCAAGTTTTTCTTTCCGGTTCCAATTTTTCGTGACTCTATGGTAGAGAAGATTACAATACCCTATGGTTCGACTGGCATACCGAACTGCAACCATCCATCATCATTTCACACCCATTCTGCTATTGACACACACACACACACACACACACACACATGTGGCGCGCCATTGTGTCCTGTTTTTTTTAATGTTTTTTTTCTCATATTTACTTTCTTCATCACTTAACGCTTTTCCGAATAATTCCAAAGAGCAAGTGTGTATTAGAACGTTAGAAAATACGTCGCGATTTCTAGAAACCGCTCATAAATATAATCTTTATCCGGTTGCTTCACTCCAAACCACCATCAGTTCTTCGCACGTTTGACTTCGGCTCGTGAGCGAAATAGGATTCGAACGCAATCATAATTGAGCCACGAAAAGCACGTACAGCTGTTGCTTTCTTCTGCTGTCTCTTCTTTGTTTGCCTAGAATATGTATGCGGAACCGGGGTGCGGTGACCATCATTACCGTCTACTTAACAGCATTACACAGTACACTCTACCTGCTGCTGCTTATCACTTAGGTATGTTCGCGCTAGCCAAGACGTGTGGATGCGGCATGTGTGTTTATGTTAATGTGTGGCTGTATATCTTATATGCTGGCGCGTGACTGTGTGCAGTAGATATTATGGTAATAAATAGGTATATTTATCCTTTTTAGTAGGGTGCGAAATATAGAGTAGAGAGGTTCTATCTGGATTGCATTACTTGCAGAGCTTAACTAAAGTAACCGAGTTCGCTTCCTTTACCACACCCACTGGGAGAATCTATGATATACGGAGCTTTACCCCCGCTTGCACTTCCGCAACATGTTTCTTCTTCTTTGTCTCTTTTGTAAGGGTGGTGTAACACTTTGCTAGTTATCCGTTTTGCTCGTCTATGGTACAACCAATCTATAAATATCTTAAATGTTACATCTGTTTGTTTTTTGTTTTTGTTTTTTTTTATTCTATACCGCAGAAGTTGATGGGTTGCACAAACTTGTGCTGCACGCGCATGAAGGAAGCCTAAGACTACACATTTTCAAATTCCTACTGCGATACACAGGAATATGAAACCCTTTACAATCAAAATGAACCAGTCGGTCAGTTGACGCACTCCTTGAAGGTTCAAGTTCAAGGGTGACCATCCAATATGCGCTCTCCATTTCCATACATACAATTGTGACCTAGCGGTGGCAATCTTCCCATGCTTAGGATCGTTACTCTTTGCTTACTACACAAGGACTGGGTTCTATGTGCTATTGTTACTATTTCTATTCACTACTACTATTACACGCAACTGCACATGCACTCAACAGACATGCGGGTTGCCGCGCATAAAGTTGGTTTAACATTCGGTTTGTTTACCTTTGCTCTATTCTTACTTTAGCCTTACTTGCTTTATGTTTATGCACTATATTCTGTTTGCCATTCGTCTGCATCTAAAACAATTTCTTATGGTTCCTTATTTTATCCATGTATCTGAAGCATCTCAGGAGTTTAGTGACTGTGCAGGAGTATACACCAACTCAAGCCAATCTCGCACACACACATGTGTACATCGTTTTCGCATTACTAACATTCACATACACTCTTTGTTTCACATCCGACGAATGATCCACAAAAAGTAATTGTGTATGATCATTAAATTTCTCTCACTAATTTTCTCCAAAGTTGACACTACCACTAACGCATGATCTGAACCCAAAACCAGGCGTTAGACAATAATTGTTTGTTGTTGTTTTTTTTTTCGAACGGTACGAGAATCCACCTACACTACCGCACTGGAATTCTGTTTCTTTTCTAAAAGAGGCAGCACACACACACACACAGTCGAAATCGCCCAACGAAAGTACACTTTGCAATGGAAGGAAGATGGGTGGGCAAATTTAAAATTAAATCAATCCATTACCATCGAGTGTTGTTGACGGCCTGGTTTCATATCTAGCGCAATGCGAATTGTTTTCAACTTTCTAACCTACGATACCTCGGGCTTACGTCTGTCTGTACATACACAAAACTAACGACAGGGTTAATAAAATACGTAATCGTAACTCATCGAAAATAAGCATAATCCTACCCACTAATGATTACCATAATTAAAATACCTAAAGTACACTGCTTGACAAACTGTCGGCTGCTGTTTTGAGAAGCAATTCGTATTTTTTACACTCGTTCATTCGCTTTTATCATCATTTCGTTACGCGAACGATATTGCATGTGTCACTGTCTGGCTCTGTTCCCGATTCGATTCCCGCTTTATCGTGTGAAATAATTGTTAATGATTTTGCTAATTTTGTTCATTTCCACCACGATTGATACTAGTTGACTCTCCAAACCGGTATTTACGATCGGTTACTGTACACGTACTAGCTGAATAGACAGTGCTATGTCAAAGCCCATGCGGCCCCCCAGTGCTGGGCCGGTGCAATTGAGCTATAACCATTACCAACCATTCCCCATATGCGCCGGTCGGTTCACAACATGTTTGCAACATGTCACTTACGGTTTTTTGAAAAACGGGCTAAATAGCGATTTTTGCTTTAGTCCTTCTTCGTTTAGAGTATGATTGCATTGTTGTTTGCCATTGGTAATCCAAGCTGACCAATGGCACCACCACCGGCACCCTTCTTCGACATACGCCGTTTGGCGCGTATCTTGCGCACGTACGCCTTGATGAGCTTCTGTATCTTGATCGGATTGATCTCACCGGTGCGGCTGTGACAGATCTGCAGCAAAAAGAAAACCAATCACATTACATCGCCGCAAGCAACATCAAAACACAAGGATTTCTTACCTTCGGTACTGCACGGCGCAAAATATCTTTGTATTCGTCCTTATTAATTTGCTTCTTGTTGTAATACGGTTTGATGACCAGTTTCACCTCCTCGACGACACGTTCGAGACGGTTGAGTTTCTTCAGGTACTGCCGTACAATGGAACACAATGATGGAATGGAAAATAGTAAGAATCGACAAGCATTGCAATGAAATAAAAAGTAATGTTATTTACCTTCTCCTTATCCGACAGCTTAGACGGATCTTCATCATTAGCAGTGTCACCTTTTTGGTTGGATTTTCCTACAAAAAGAATTGAGCAAACAATGATGAACAACGTTGCTTCTTTGGCCTATGATATTCCTTTCGATACGCACCTCCTTTCGAGCGTTTGTGTCCGGGACCTTTCCGGTTGCGACCGGCCTTACCACCGTGATGCTGGTTCGGCGATGAGCCAAACAATGAGTCGAACTGGTTGGTCGATTTTTTGGCCGCCTTCGTCGTTGGCATCGGTTTCGACGATCGTCCTACTGGTACTTGCGCGTTCGCGTTTAACTGCTGCTGGTGATTGGATTGCTGCTTGCTGGTGTGCGCATGCATTGGAGGTGAATCCAGTATATCCATACCCGCACCACCGGGTGGTTCAAACAAATCGTCGAAATCGCTCGCACCCGGCGAGTACGGAGAGTCGGTCGGGTTCATGAAATCACCGAACTTACCACCGGGCTGGCCCTGCTGGCCTTGCCCCCCAGAACCGGCCAGTGGTAGTGGCAATTTCGAGATGAGATTGTTGTTCGGTCCACTCGATGATGGTACAAACTCGTCAAAGATCACGTCCGAATCGGAATTGGTACCGGCTGTTTCGGGCACGACCTTCACGTTTGAGTTCGTCGCCGATCCGCTGAGCACGATGTTGCTGAGCACTTGGACTTTGCCAGTGTTGCCATTGCTGCGTCCTATCAGGGACTGTGGCGGTGTGCGTGAATGTACCACATCCGCTCCATTTCCGACGGTACCACCGTTCATGGTATCGCTTGATCCAACGGCACCGCCAGAGGTGGTACTGTCCAGCATCATCATGCCACCTTCTGCCCCGGAAGCCGGCCCAGAACCATCTCTGTTCGTCGTCTTCGGTTGTTCTTCGTCGGAAAGCCTGCCGATCGATAATGCATCGGATCTGTCACGCGATGAACCTCCGGGAGTCGGTGAAGGCGACGGTGACTTCGTCGGCTCGAAAGGATCGTACACATCGGGCGAAGGCGACTGTGGGGCAGGTTCTGGTGGTGTATTCGGTCCTACGGTGGCTATTGTACCGCTCACACCGCTTCCCGCACCAAAACTCATGCCCAAGCTTCCCTGTGATTGTGGCACATCACCACTTTCTTCGCCGATTGTTCCCTCACCCGCTGCCGTACCTTCCAGCCGTTCCGGAGTGTCCTCTTTGCCTTCGTCCAAATCACCAGGATCGTACAGTGGGTTGACGGGTCGAACGTTGGTAGACTTCGTTTTGACCTGCATCGAAAACTTTGGTGCCTGCAGTGCCTTCAGCGATTGTTGGTTTCCAATTCCGACACCGCCAGGACCACTACTGCTGGTGGGGAATCCAGGTGGAGTTTTCGGTCCGAACATGTCGTCCACGGGTGAGCGACGTTCTGGTGGCGTTTTTCGCAACACACCACCGTTAGAACCGGACGTGCCTGCTACTGCACCTCCCACCGACAATCCTCCTGCACCCGCGCTACCGCCTCCCATCGCATTCGGTCCATCCATTAGTCCGAGCGATTGTCCGAGCGTACTACCCGGTGCACCACCACTACGCAGCATCAATCCCACACCACCGACATTGCTGCTCTTCTCTTGACCTATTGCTGGACCTGCGTTTCCTGTTGCATCGATGTTCGCACCAACCGCAGAACTGCCCGCATTATTACCCGCACCCGTCCCGGCACCACGCCGTTCCTTGTCCTTTTCCGTATCGCTATCGGACAACACGATGACCGCTTTCGGTGACGGTGTCAACACGCGGAATGGTGATCCATCCAGATCGATGATTACTACCGGTTTCGTAGGAATATCGACGACGGGACGGGTTCGTTGCTTTACCCGGCCATCGAGCCGTTTAGTCTTTGGCCGTTCACTTTCTGCTGGTCGCTGACGTTTGCCGGACACACCGGAACCGGCCACGGCAGTCGTGTCCTTTTGCCGCTGTTGCTGCTTTCCACCGCTCGAACGCTCAAGGCCATGGTGATGATGGTGATGATGATGCCGCGAATGCTCGGATGCCGGCACGTTCGCCGTACGTGTCTTATCTTGCCCACCGGCGTCCTTGCCAGATCCCGATGCCGCCACCACCGACGACGCACTCTTATCGTTAAAGCTAACACTTACAAGAATATTATCACCCGATGTAAATACTTCCTTCGACGGCAGGGTGGCATTCTTCTCGCGGGCCTCCCGCTCCCGGCGTCGCGCTTCCTTCCGGGCCTGCTTGCTGCTGCGCCCTTCCCGGTCTTTGCCACCGTGCAGGGCTTCCGCCTGCTGTTTCGCGATCGCTTCCTCGTTCGTGAGAATCACCGTAAGATTCGCTGCGGCCGATGCAGATGAAGCCGGTCCATTTGTTTTTGACGGACGCGAGCTAGACAGTGGTGGAAGCGGTGGAGGTGTCCACGAATTATCTCGATGTCGCTGTCCTCCTCCTCCTCCTCCTCCTCCTCCTCCTCCTCCTTTGGCAAATCGCTCGGTAAGTATTCCGGATGAGGAAGGTGGTGCTGTAGGTGGTGTGCGTGACCGCGACCGTGAGCCCAACGGTGAAAGTGATCTTTTTCGGTCCTTCTTTTTCTTTTGCTTCTTACCAATATTCTTCACCGGCGGAGGAGTCACACTGCGTCGATTTTTGTTTTTCTTCTTCCGCCCAAGGTTCCGTGCCGCTAGCGATGCTTTGTGTCCGCGCCCACGACTTCGGCTTCGGCTGCGACTGCGACTACGACTCCTACTGCGACTGCGGCTTCTGCTGCGGCTGCGACTTCTGCTACGACTAATCGACACCAGCCGCTTCTTTCGTTTGCCTTTCTTCTTCGCACGAGCAACTCGTCGATCCGGTGGTGAGCGTGACCGCGAAGCTGTTAATGAACGTCGAAAGCTTCCTCGACGCACTGCCGGGCGGTGGTGCGCCGGTGGCGAATGCGAGCGTGAGCGGGATAAGGATCGCGAGCGAGGAGAACGCCCGAAGCGACCGCGGGGTGGCGGCGAACGTGGAGAAAGTGAGCGCAGTCCAAGCGGTCCAGAGCGTCCGACACCGCCTCCACCTCTCGAACGGGATCGTGACCGTGATGAGGATCGACGAGGCGACCGACGGAATGGTGGTACAGGAGAACGTACCCCATGTGGTGGTGACCGTCCACGGTGGCGTGGTGGAAGCGCAGGTGACAAGGAGCGCCTACGAGCCGAAGAAAAGCCGGCAGCGGGTCCACGCGACCGCACCTCCGGCAGTGGTTCTGGTGAGAGTGAAATAGACATGTTGCGTCGTTCGCGTGACCGACTACGCGAGGGTGAACGTGTACGTGACCGCCGCTTCGGGGTAATATCTCTCCCGAACGGATCTTTATAGATGCGGGGCCTTTTCTCCGCAATTATAGACCGGATATCGTAACGGGGCAGCTCTTTCCGCTTCGGACGACGTGGTCGATTTCGACGGTCGGTTGATTTACTGCCTTCAGCGCCACTTTCTCCATCTCCGTCACCATTGCGAGCGTCTCTTCCTCCATCACCGTGTTCGCTACCCCGTCGCCCTCGGTCTCTTGATGATCGTTTCTTGCCATCCTTCTCGCGATAGTTGCGCTCGCGCCCTTTTTTCGTTACCTTCTTGAAGGAAGCAAGCTGTTCTTTTCGTTTCGACGCTTGACCGCCCGCAGCACCACCTTTTGACGTGGATGGCCCGCTGCCTGCATGATCGCCTACCGCCGCTGCCGCCGCACCATCAGCAAACGCTGCGTCATCTTCATCGGAGATCATCTCTGTATCCATTCCATCAATGCCGGCCGAATCAATCGCACTGCCCTGGCTGCGAAAACGGGACGATGATTCCAACAACGATGTACACTCACCCGATGGACCCTCGCCAGCATCGATCAACTCCCGACGCTCTTGATATTTCTCATCCAGGCAGGGAGTGTAGCTTCGGTCGTCCTCTGTCGTCGTTCCCAGCAAACCGGCTGGCGCACCGAAATTGGCTGTAGCGATTGCCGAAGCGGCTGCCATCGCTGCACCCGATGCTCCCAAGGCCGCGACGAGCGATGTCGTTAATGGAGGTGTGAGCGCATCCAGTCCACCAACACCACGGCGCCCATCCGTGCCACGATTCGAATCGGCCTCAATTTTCTTCAGCTCATCGTCGCTATCCGAGTCGAACTCGTCGCGGGCCGGCGTACCTTCGTCGTTTTCGTCAGCATTATCGGCAGTACCAGGCGTACTGCCTGCTGTTGCTGTCGATGCCGCTGCCAGGTCTTCCTCGCCATTCACGGCAGCTCCTCCTTCGTTGTTTGTCGAACTTTGCTTGGGATCCGTATACGGTTCGCCGTCCATATCGTCGTCATCGAGCTGCACCAAATCCTCGTCCCGTTCACCAGCAAAGCGATCATCCTCCTCGTCATCCGTACGCTGTTCACTGTCGAGCGGATCGTACGGTTGATTTCCATCAGCACCACCTTTCGCATACTGCAGTGTCTCTGACGAATAAACCGAAAAATTTGGACAGTTGTTTTCGGATACGGCTGTCGCACCGGTTCCCGCATCACCATCCACGTCATGATGGGAAAGTCCTTTCGGCAGTCGGCTACCAGCAACAGTCTTGTTCTCCTTGGACAGTTCTTTCTCCTCTTCATCCGTTTCGTCATCCTTTTTCTGCTTGCTGCTCGACGCTCCTGCAGTTGTGGTGGACGTTTTGCCGCTCATTGAAGAACCTATTAACACGGTGTCGGATGCACCTGTGTAAGCGGCTGATGCGTTGGTATTAGTACTATTGCTGCCTGAACCACTCATTCCACCACCACCTCCACCAGTACCATTGGTGACGATGCTATTCGAGTTGGATGAGTTAGACCCCGGGGGTCCGCTGGTATTTCCACTACCGCTTCCACCGGCAGGGATGGTTTGAGTAGTCGTACTGCTGCCAGGTGTATTAGCGGCCACATTCACAGCTCCATTAATAATTGATTCTCTCGCACTTCCGCTCGGTCCGGCAGGAGGTGCACGCCGGCGATCGCCATTTGATGGGTCAATGGGGAATACAATTTTCCCACCATTGATGCGCACGTTTCGCAATCCGTCTCGCGAATGCCATCGCTCCTGGCTTTCAAGAATGCTACCGAGGAGATCCGACCCGGCCGAAGCGGCTTCCCCCGGTGACGGTGTGCTAAAACTTTCAAACCCACTTTTCAAGACTCGCCTGCGTCCGAGCACATTTCGCAAGCGCGAACCCATCGCTCCACCTGCGACCAGTGTCGATCCTCCGGTACCACCGCCCGTACCCCCTCCGGTACTGCTGCCCTCTTCCTCATCGTCGTCATCACTGAAGTAGTCCAGATCGTTTCGACCACCAAAGATCTTTAGTGGCGTTATACCTGCTCCGATGCGTTGCCGCTGAACGGAATCTGTCATTGCGTTTGTTGATCTCAAAAGATCGCCATTTTCGCCGTTGGCGACAAGAGCTGCTGCAGCAGCAGCGGCAGCACTACGCCGTCTACTTCCACCCATTCCACCAATTCCGCTGCTTTTCCTTCGTTTCGCACGTTTCTTGCGCAGCTTCCGCAGCGTACTGTACAACTTTTTGCGCTTGATCGCAAACTTTTGTCCATCACCCGGCCCTCCTACGCCGGTTCCGTTGTCGTTGTCATCTACGTCGTACTCGGAGATTATCATGCTGAGAATTTTTCGACGCGTACGGCGTCGCCTCTTTCGCTTAACTGTCTTGCGTGCACGTGGTGGAGCCGCGACCGCAACTAGGCTACTGCTACTGCTACTACCACCATGTGCCGAAGAACCAGCGGCCAACCGACGTACTCTTGCCGCCACCGTCGACGGTCCAGCTCCATCCGGTGAACTTTGCACCATGTTCAGCCGTACCGCCGCGGCTGCTCGCGTTAAAATTGCCGCCCGTATACGTTCGCTCTGGCGAGTCCGCACAATCCGCAACGGACTGTGTATGCGCTGCCGTAGACGGGACTCTCTCATACCACCAATCTCGTTCAGATCATCCAACAGATCCTGCAGCTCATTGTCGTCCTCGTCCGAGCCAGATGCAAAGCAACAATCACAATACCACGAACCGGATGGGATCTCAAGCAAAGGTGGATTCAAACACTCCATGTGGTAGCCGAGATTGCACGAGTCACACAACAGCATCGTTTCCTCGCTGTGCGCCTGCCGGCACACTTCACAATACGTCAGTTCGTCTTCTACTGGAGCGGCCAACCCTGCACCTTCCGCACCCGTACCCTCCACGTCTCCTTCGGCAGGTTTCGGTTGAACGCGATACACTCGTTGTACCTCCTTCTGCTGCTGTCGCCGCTCCAAATCCGCATAAATGTTGATTAATTCGAAGCCCTTCCGATCGATCGGACAGGTGGATACGTTGCGTGACCATTCCTCGATACACGGGGCACAGAATACGTGTTCACATACCTCCGGTACGCCGACTTCCTGATTGTGAAGCGACAGCAGACAGATGGGACATTTTTCGCTGTCGTTGCTACTGCTACTGCCGCTCGATTCGTCGGAGGCGTAGCCGAGCTTACTTGCCAATACCGCCGCCACTGCGTCCTTGTCACCCTTCTCCAGCAGCTGCTCTTCGTCACTGTTCCAATCAGATTCCCACTCCGAGCTTTCCGACGCCAAGTCCATCTTAGCGACCGGTACCGTCCGACGCCGACTTGGACCAGCAATTGGCCCACTCCCACTACTGTCGTTATCACTGTCCTCTACATTCAGCACATTTCGATTTCGCAACCGTCGACCGGCCCTAGTTGCCGACGTTGTTGACGCTGATGCCGCACTGACCGATGTGGTTGGCAGCAATTCGTCCTCCGTATCGGACGCCATGTTCCGCTGCTAGTATTGTTGTTTGTATCAAACTCTCCAGCTTCTGCAGCCTACTTCGTTTCTATTTTGTGCCGAATTTCTTCCGTCAATAACATACTACGACGGTGATAGTGTCAACGAGTGCCACTCTCCATCCATGTGTGATTTCTTTGCGTTGCTAGTGAGATCTTCTTATTTCTTCCTCCACGTTCCCACCGCCTTTTCCGATGGCTTCCGCGACGCTGAAATAGCTGTGGTGGAGGTTTACTTTTCGTTTCTTTCTTCTTTCTTACTTTTCCCTCATCATCTTACGTCCGGCCAGCAGCGCCCTCATCCTTCCCTCGCAGAACAATGAAGAAAGATGCGATTGGTTCGAAGGATGGTAACCCTTGGTTTACAGTCGTCTAGATGTGTTGATTACGATGTAGCTTTTTCATTGTAGTGTCTCTAAATGATTATACTCGATTTGCTCAAACACGTAGAAGATACTATTGTTGCTCCTCTTGATATCGCGACTTTGGTTAAAAGCTATCACCTCGCTACCTGCTGCTCGTCCCGGCTTTCTTCCACAGCTGTTGATGCAAAATCTGTCCCCTTCCTGCGCGGCCAACTCGACTGGCCAAGTTCTGATGCTGATCTCACGCGTTGTGTGCGTGTGCGTGTGTGTGTATTGAGCTGCGGAAAGCACAAGCAAACAAGCGTGAACGAGAACCTAGCAAGGAGTCCGTTTTCGAGAAACACACAGAGCACAACAGCAAACGCACACACACACACTCATATGTATACACACGTACACGGGCTGGCACAGCGGAGCGCTGTGCTGGGATTTTGCAGCCGACTTTTGACCGTGTTACACTGGGCGCCCTACACCCTTAACATGGTCCTGGGCAGCGTTGGCACCTTACACGACCCTTTCGGGAAAGGGTCGAGAGTTCGACGCAGTTGCTTAGATCCACCAACCACCGTAAAATCCAGCTTTATATCGGTTCCGGAACGACGGGTAGATTTTGGAGCAAGACAAAAATGGCGATTTTGGTTGTAGCACCGACGATCAGACGTTTTGTATGCACACACACACACACACACACAACCACATACATACACAAACACATTCAGCAAAGCCGACGAACGTTTGCTTCGACAGCCGACAGTCAGACGTATGAACTGTCAAATTGATTGCACTGTGGGATGGTCCTTTGCCGGTTTACAAAAAAATGGGTTTTTAGCTGTTTATTGTTTCATAAACAAATATGAAATTGCTACACCATTTTAACTAACTTGGAAATTTTAAGGCTATGCGTTTGCTTGAACAAGCTATGCAACTGAAGGTGAAAGCGTTGTTAAAGTTACACAAAGATGCTACGTTGTCGGTGCAAAATGTAGCAAACAAGCCGCATGTAATTATTGTGTTTCAAAGGACATTCAATGTAAGGACAAGTTTGGGAGAGAATCAAAGTTTATATCCTTAGTTATTGATCAATAGCTGACCAATTCAGGGAAAGAAACGAAAAGGGAAATTGTTTTGATTTCCATCGACTAATGTCAAAATGTGCGCCTTGGGGAGTTAGAAACGTCCAAATAGATTTTGACAGTCGACAGTCAACACAGAACCACGAGCACGTTGTTTTCGGCGTTTTGAACCCACATATTATCTATAAGTACCGAAAGTGAAACCCCCACATTATTTACCAGTGCAAAAGTATGTTCAGCTTGTCGCGCGAATTCTCGCCCTGTGGGAAATATTGCGCCTACATTAGCCAGCAAGGTAAATTTGTCGTGCACAATGTGGAAACGGGCGCCTTGCATCAGGTCTATACGCCGAACATGCATCTCAACGTTCCGTGCACCAGTTTTGCTTGGGTACAGACAGGCGGACCTGAAACGAAAGTGAAGAAAAAATCGAAAAAAGCGCGAGCCAGTCTGGTGGAAAATGGAACCAGCGTACAGTTGCTTGTGGCATTCGGCACGAGTAAGGGTGGTGTGGCGTTTTACAACCTCGCCACCGCTTCCATCGAGCATGCCTGCAAAGGCGATGGCCATACCGCTCCCATTACGGCTATCTATTTCAATCCCCGTCACAACCCGGATGCACTGTACACGGCTGGTGCCGATGGAAAAGTGATCGAGTGGAGCATTAGTCAATGCAGCCAGCAGAGAGTGTACCACATTGGTGTGGAAAAGTTGACCTGTGTATTGGCACACTCCGGTACGATTGTAACCGGTGCGAAACAGCTCAAACTGTGGAACGTTCAAAATGATACGCTGCAACGTACTCTTATTGGGCATACTTCTAATACGCAGCTGTTGAAGCTCGTATCACTGGACACGGACAACATTTACGTACTGTCGGGATCGGTGAACGATCGCAATTTATCCCTTTGGTCGCTGAGTGATGAAGAAAACAATTCGCCGGTAGCAGCGTTCGCACTAGACGACGTGCCCGAATACATTTCACCGAAAATGGTCGACGGTAAGCTGCACCTGATTGCCGTGTCTAGGACAGGCATTGCCCACTATTTCGTGCGCGATATGGGTAAACTGAGCGCTAAGAAACCGTACCGAGCATCCCACACGTTTGAGATAGCGATGGACACAGTGAGCACGAAGAAGCAGGCAGTTGATCGTTTGCCGGTGTTCATAGCCACCGTACAGTACGCGGCACAGCAGGAACAAATACTACTGGGTTACGGTTCGGAGTGGCATGTGCGCTTCGAGCATGTTGCAGTTGAAGAGGACGTCAAAATGAACGTTATCGTCCGCGAGCCGTTGAAAGTGCTGGACAGCAAAACAAAGGAAGGCGAACAAAAATCAAAAACACCCATCGTCGATTCGGCCAATGCGGAATATATGAACGCTGCTAATGCCAGCAGAAAAACTGTTAAGGAGGTACATGAAGCTTAACATATTTGCAACATCCATCATGCCGTCATTGCACCACAACAATTTGCGTCCTGTTTTTTTTAGGTGGAAATTCCCATGGAAGTTCGTTTGGAAAACCTATCGACGCCCAAGACAAGTTCGAAGAATATGATCCATTTGCTGGTGCAAGGTCTGCACAGTCGGGACGCGTCGCTTTTGAGAAATGTGTTTGCGGTGGACGATTCGGAAATGGTGCAGCAAACGCTTGGCCGATTACCTCCACAATATGTGAGCCCGCTGCTGAACGAACTGTCCCACATGATGCAGATGAAAACGATGCAGTACGCATTGCTGTTTGCCTAAGAAGCGGGATCTCTTGCTAACGTGTTAATATGCTTACCATTTTCAGCGTAAAAACGGCAGTATGCTGGTTGAAACATCTGTTACACATACACGCGAGCCAGCTAATGGCGCTAGGTTCATCGAATCTGTTAGCTAACTTCAGCACTTGTCTCGGTATCATCGAATACCGGGTGGAACATTTGAATTCCCTTTCCAGGTATGTGTAAGATACTGTGATAGGAAAATCAGCCGACCGACACTGTCAATAATTACGCTGCTGTTACGCTTCCCACAGATTGCGGGGACGATTGGGGTTACTGATCGATCAGATCGATCGAAGCAAAAATCAGGCGGCAAATCTGGACGACAGATCCAACATGAATGTGCTGGTGTATCAGGAGGGTGACGATTCGGACGTGGACTCCATGCTGGAGAAGGATGATGGCGATCTGCCGGGCTCATCAAACGAGGAGATGTATGACGAAGATGACAACGAGGAAGAAGAAGCGGTCGAGGCAGGATATGCTAATGGCACGGACTCGGGCGTTGAACACCGGAGAAATGGGTATTCCGGGAAGGACAGTGACGGAGAATCGATGGAGGTATCCGATTGAGCGGATTGGTTGCGAAAGATCCTACAGACAGCCACATTGTACAATAAATGTTTATTGTAAGCTGTATTTGGCGGTTTTGTGTAACATTTCCCTCAGCTTCACGCCAATAATATTCCTTCAAAACGGGTAATATTCCTTTAAAAATTTAATCCCTGATTTATGTAGCTACGAAATGAGTCTTTATTCCAATTATCAGAGTATCGTTTCAATATTCGATTCAATTTATTTCCAACAATTGCAGTGCACCGGTGCAACATACAACTGCTGCTAACATAATACTGAGCACAAACAGGTAACCAATATTTACATATGGCTAAGGACAAATAGTAGTTAATAACCAAAACAAAACGTCACAATGGATGGCCAAGGAAACGCCCTCCTGAGATTATTGATTGGTTCAGTGACGAGCGCGTTTGTATGCGATGGGCATTAGAACATCCGATTGTTTCCGTTTGCCAGACTTCTCGGGATTTAGCAATGTGTCAAACTGCAAATCGGTAGCAATGCCAGACACCACAATCTTGCAGTCTTCCTCCAATCCGGAATTCTTAGGGTATGGTCCATTCAAGTTACCCATGGACTTAAATAGCTCATCAAGCTTCTCGTCTATTGCCGCCGGGTCAATCAACCCGTGTGCCATCAGGGACGTGCGCTGGTATTCGAAAGCCGCCCTTTCCAATTGTTTGCCAGGATTCGTCGTCTGCCTTATCACCGCCGCATCGAGTAATCGTTTGCGTGTGGAATGATGGTACAATAGTTCGTCGATGCTTCCTCGCACCAGCAACCGCAAAACATGCACCTTTCTCTTTTGCCCGATCCGATGAGCTCGGTCTTCTGCCTGGTAGTCCATCTGCGGATTGAAATCCATGTCGTAGAAGATAACAGTGTCGGCCGCTACTAAATTAATACCGAGTCCGCCAGCACGAGTCGACAGCAGGAACACAAACTTATCCGAACCGGGACGGTTAAAATCTTCCACCTGTTCCTGACGTTGTTCGTTTTGAGTTGATCCGCGCAGCATGCAGTACTCGTACTCGCGCCAATCAAGATAGTCCATCAGTATATCTAGCACCGTGGTGTACTGACTGAATATTAACACTTTAGAGCCGCGTGCCTTAAGCCTAGTCAGTAGCTTATCCAGCAGGATCATTTTCGAGCTAAAATTCACGATGTCGTCTGTCACCAGGTCCGTTTGTATGTTCTCTGCCCCCGGTATCAGGAAGGGATGTTGAATCACCTTTCTCAGGTGCGGCATTCTGTTCGCTATGTTGAACCCTTTCATAATGCCATCAGAACCCATTACCGTCACCTCTTGGTGCACCAACTTATGCGTCCAGAGACACATATGTTCCGTCGGTGGCACGTAAATGTCGATGTGTACCTTCGGCGGAATGGAGGGGGTCACCTCTTGCTTTGTGCGGCGCAACATCAAATGTCTGAGCAGATTCTTCAACCGAATCGTTTGCTCGTTCTGGGGGTCGACGCAGTTCTCTACCGTGAACCAGGAATCGAAGTTATCAGCACTGCTGAAAAACAGTGGCATCAAGAGATTTAACAAAGCCCACAGCTCGTGCAGATCGTTGTGGACCGGTGTACCGGTTAGTAGCACCATGCTCTGAATTTCACATTCTCTAAGCACCGTTGCAAACCGGGTATTCTCGTTCTTCGCACGGTGGCCCTCATCGATTATGGCATAATGAAAGTTAATTCGCTTGAAATGAATGCTGTTGTTCGTGATAAATTCGTACGTTGTGATAGCCACATTCCACGACGGTTTCCGAGCGCGCAGTTTTTCAAGAATCACTTTCTTCTGCTCGCCAGTCGCATGTGCCTGAAACACATTGGCGGACGGGAGAAATCTCGCAAACTCGTTCATCCAGTTGAGTAACGTTGTAAGCGGCACCACAACAAGAAACGGCCCTTTTAGGTTGCTAAAATCGTAACCAACACAAAACAATCTATTATAAGCGGTTCCGTCCGTGCGATAAAGTGTTGCAAACTGGCTGCGCTTACCGTACGGATAACAGATAACCAATCATGGAAATGGACTGTATAGTCTTCCCAAGTCCCATTTCATCCGCCAGAATGCCGTTTAGATTGTTGTTGTACATCGAAATCAACCAGTTCAGACCGCGGATCTGGTAGTCCCGCATCGTTCCTTTGATGTATGATGGTGAGTCGGTAAATACAACACCGTCCACATCATTGTTATTGGCAACGTCCGATTGACGTAGATTTTCGATGCTCCGTAATTGTTTGTTCTTAGCCGGACCACGGGATGGTTTCTTTTCACGTTCAACTTTATTGAATTCGGCGAAACCGGCCAGCTTAAGTTCCAGTGCTTCGAGTTGCAACAGACGCTTCCGTTGAAACTCTTCCCGGAAAGCTTTCCTTTCCAACTCATTCTCGTCAGTGATGGTTAACGAAGGGGAAGGCGCTTTACCGGGGGCTAGCTAAAATCGCAATAAAACATTCTCAAATCAGTACGAAAGTAAGGAAATTGTTATAATCACCCGCTTACCATGTTGGATACGAAGAAGCTCGATTGTACAAGACGCTTCCCTACAAGAATCAACACGTACCGGAGTTTAACGACAACTGATGCTACTGTGAAATGGTTGGCGCGAAAACCATTCAGGAGTGTCAGACGATTCTGTTCCAAGCAGACGTTTAGTTTAAACAAATTTCATAACTTTAGGAAACCTCCAACCACAACCGGTTTGCAGCACGTTGGGATGTGTAAATGAAGGCAACAATAGATTGAAAAATTAGCTAAACAAATTGGTACCGCCAACTTCGCAAACAAGATTTGTTTCTCGTTTATGCTCGCTGTTAAAATATAAATGTTAATGTATCATGCAGATGCAGCTGGCAGCACTGTGTACGCGGTTTGGGTGTAGTGATGGACCTTACGTCTTACATATTAGAACAATTGACTGTGCAGCGCCGCTGTTCAGAAAACCAAATGTCAGTTGTTTGACAGATCGGCCATACAGTGTAGAACAGGGCTCCGGTTTACAATAGCAAATAAATAATAAGAACATAAATGTTGTGTTAACATTTTGTTGACTGCCACAGGAAACAAATACAAATGATTGCAAAACACCGGCATTTGTTATTTAAAACTATCCATACAATTGCCACAAAACTAACAGCGCACCATGTCTAAGGAGGAAGAAAACGCGGTAAAAGCGACCGACACAAACGAAAACTCGGTAAGTGCAATTCGGGATAGGAAAGTGATGCAAATGCAAAATTATGTTCGGAAGGTGTTGCTGTCCTAAAAGGAAAGCAATCAACGTTTCTCATGCATTTATGCTAAGATTTGGTTCGGGAGAAAAAAATGGCATGTCGATGATTTCATAATTACTTGTTTGCTGTTGTTACAAACTGGAAGTTAATTCATTCTATTGTTCTCATACATTTGTTTTGTTTTTCATTATCTGGGGGTTAGGACGAATCTAATTCCGACAGCACGTCGTCCCAAATAAAGGAGCCCGACTACGATGCAACTCTCAAGACTGATCGCGGAAAGCGGTTCGAGTTTTTGCTTAAGCAGACGGAAATCTTTGCCCACTTTATGAACACGGCACCGAGTAAGAGCAGTCCGGCGAAAGCACCGCGGGGCCGCAAGCCGAAGACGGATAAAAATGCGGATCCAGGTGACCATCGGCATCGCAAGACGGAGCAGGAAGAAGACGAAGAGTTACTGGCGGAAACAAACCAGAAGGCGAAGACGATGTTCCGCTTCGAGTCGTCTCCACCTTACATCAAAGCCGGCGAGATGCGTGATTATCAAATCCGTGGTCTGAACTGGATGATATCATTGTACGAAAATGGCATCAACGGTATCTTGGCGGATGAGATGGGTCTGGGTAAAACGTTGCAGACGATCTCGTTGCTAGGTTACCTGAAGAATATTGGTAATAATCCTGGACCGCATATAGTGATCGTGCCGAAATCGACACTTCATAACTGGGTGAATGAATTTGGACGCTGGTGTCCTTCGATACGGGTGGTATGTCTGATCGGTGACCAGGAGACGCGTAATGCATTCATCCAAGACGTGCTGATGCCGGGTGAATGGGATGCTTGCATCACCTCGTACGAAATGTGCATACGTGAGAAGGCCGTGTTCAAGAAGTTCAACTGGCGTTACATGGTGATTGACGAGGCGCATCGTATCAAGAATGAAAAGTCGAAGCTGTCGGAGATTTTGCGCGAGTTTAAAACGGCAAATCGATTGTTGCTGACCGGAACGCCGTTGCAGAACAATCTACACGAGCTGTGGGCACTGTTGAACTTCTTGCTGCCGGATATTTTCAACAACGCTGAAGATTTTGACAGCTGGTTTGATGCGAACCAGTGCTTAGGTGATGATTCGCTGATCGAACGATTACATGCGGTGTTGAAACCGTTCTTGCTGCGTCGATTGAAGTCGGAGGTTGAGAAACGCTTGCTACCGAAAAAGGAAGTAAAGATTTTCGTGGGATTGTCAAAAATGCAACGCGAATGGTACACAAAGATCCTGATGAAGGACATTGATGTGGTGAACGTGGCGGGCAAGGTGGAGAAGATGCGTCTCCAGAATATTCTGATGCAGTTGCGAAAGTGCACCAACCATCCGTATCTGTTCGATGGTGCAGANGTGTTGATCTTCAGTCAAATGACCCGTATGTTGGATATCCTCGAAGACTATTGCCACTGGCGAGGCTACCACTATTGTCGGCTCGATGGACAAACACCACATGAGGACCGTTGGAATATGATTGCCGATTACAACGCCGAAAATAGCAGCAAGTTCATCTTTATGTTGTCGACTCGCGCTGGAGGGTTGGGTATCAATTTGGCTACCGCAGATGTGGTCATCATCTACGACTCCGACTGGAATCCACAGATGGATTTGCAGGCGATGGATCGTGCACATCGTATTGGACAGAAGAAGCAGGTGCGTGTATTCCGACTCATCACGGAGAACACGGTTGAGGAAAAGATCGTAGAGCGGGCCGAGGTGAAGCTGAAGCTCGACAAGCTCGTAATTCAACAGGGTCGATTAGTGGACAACAAGACCAACCAAATGAATAAGGACGAGATGTTGAATATCATCCGATTCGGAGCAAATCACGTGTTCCAGTCTCGCGATTCTGAAATTACTGACGAAGATATTGACGCCATTCTCCAGAAAGGTGAAGAGAAGACACAGGAACAGCTGGAAAAGCTAGACAAACTGGGTGAAAGTTCGTTACGCAGTTTCACGCTGGATGCGGATAATCTGGAAAATCGATCGGTGTACCAGTTCGAGGGTGAAGATTATCGTGAGAAGCAAAAACTGCAAACTCTTGGCTCTTGGATTGAGCCTCCAAAGCGAGAGCGTAAAGCAAACTATGCGGTCGATGCGTACTTCAAGGAAGCATTGCGTGTAGCCGAACCGAAAGCACCGAAAGCGCCACGACCACCGAAACAACCGATCGTGCAAGACTTCCAGTTTTATCCGCCAAGGCTGTTCGAGTTGCTCGATCAGGAGATCTATCATTATCGCAAGTCGGTCAACTACAAGGTACCGAAGAACTCGGATCTTGGCTCAGATGCTAACAAGATGCAGCGTGAGGAGCAGCGCAAAATCGATGAAGCAGAACCGCTAACCGACGAGGAACTAGTCGAGAAGGAATCACTACTAATGCAAGGTTTCACCAACTGGACGAAACGTGACTTCAATCAGTTTATCAAGGTGAACGAGAAGTATGGCCGAGATGACATGGAGAACATATCTCGAGAGGTCGAAGGCAAGACACCGGAAGAGGTGATGGAATACAGTACGGTATTTTGGGAGCGTTGTCACGAGCTGCAGGATATCGATCGCATCATTAGTCAAATCGAGCGTGGTGAGGCGAAGATTCAACGGCGAGCATCGATCAAACGAGCGCTGGATAGTAAGGTACGATATCGTTGTTGCGATCATAGGTCAGGTTACTTAACTGTAAACTAATTTTCATTACTATTTCAGATGGCAAGATATCGAGCTCCGTTCCATCAGCTGCGCATTGCATATGCCAACAATAAGGGTAAAAATTACACCGAGGAGGAAGATCGTTTTCTCGTGTGTATGTTGCACAAGCTTGGATTCGACCGTGAGAACGTGTACGAGGAGCTGCGAGTGGCAGTACGGTGTGCTCCTCAATTCCGTTTCGATTGGTTCCTGAAATCGCGTAACGCACTTGCATTGCAACGTCGTTGTAATACGCTCATTACGTTGATTGAGCGCGAAAATCAGGAAATTGAAGAGAAGGAACGTTTAGAGAAAAAGAAAAAAACAGGTAGCGGCAATGCGGCAGGCGCAGGCGGTACTGTTGGTGGAGAAAGTGGTGTAACACCAAAGCCCAACCAGAAGCGCAAAGCCGATGGCACTACCACGCCAAATGATAAGAACAAAAAAAAGAAAAAATCTTAAATAGAAGAATAGCTGTTTAAATAAGAATACAGTGTGAGTAACTAATGAGATGCGATCAGAAAAGGGGGCAAACATGAAGTGATACATTCCGCATTCCGGATTAGGATTTTTATTATATTTTACAGTGCTCACAAACGTTTAGTTTGCCCGTAGGCCGTGCGGTCGTAACATCCTTTTCACCCTCATGGCAACGAGCTCGAATTGCCGCGCTTAGTGAACGATTCTCTTTTTACCCTGCAATCGTGTGCAATTTTATACAGCTTCAACATGGAAAAATCAAATCATTAATACCCCAAATCGTCCACACTTACCGTGCTACAGATGTTTCGATCGTGAGGATTTTTCATGCATCTCTATCCTAGGTGATAAGTTTTACTCATTTGTTTTAATACACAAAATAGGAAGATCTATATCGATCGCTACGTGCGTTTGTAGCGCGGAAAAACAGCTGAGAGTGATATACGTTACGCTAGTACGGTGTTCGCAAGAAACGATAAACTTGTGTAATGGAAAAGACAATTTATACAATCCAGTATTGATCCAGTTCTCAACTAACTTAACCCTAACTCGTAAACGAGCGGCTGGGATTGATTGTACAATGGTTCTTAATTAGAAATGCAACAATTCGTAGAGGGACAACTAAGCATCAAATCCCAAGCGTCTATCTATAGTGCTTTTTTACTTATTAAGTGAAAATAACGCTACTTATAAGGACTGTCAGTCAAGCAGCTACCGCCAATACTACTTACTCTTTGCGTGTATTTATTGTAAGCTTCAGTAGAGATTATAATGCACGTGGTATGGTGACGATTAATCATGCCGGTTGATCGTGATCGCAAATAAACATTTGTCCAGTCATAGCAAATCCGCATGCTGCACTATACTATGCTCTGGATGTGTTTGGTTTTTAATCCATAAAATTAGAAACGAAGTAAGTATTATGAAATGTTACCACATTTGTCAAATTTCTATCGTCGGTTGTTGAGTGGATATAATTATTTTATTCCTAAATTAAACGATGTCTACGAACTTATTATTGTACTGTGTGAATAAAACTCATCTGCTTTCATGTTTTAAAAAGATAGTCCATCTTAAACAAACAGGACATGAAAGCAGTTATACAACCTGAAACGATTTGTCAAAGTGGTTCTCTAAAACAATTATTAAACTCATGTGAGTTGAACTGCGGTGTGGGTTTCATTGGTGTTTCTGAACTAATTATTTATGCTCGGTTGGGCACGGTTATGCGATCCTCTCTACAAAGCATGGTTTTAGTACAAATGTTGTCTGGTTTGCTGTTTCCTATTCGATCTATTTTTGTTTAACTTTGGAAGGCGAAGTGTGGAATAATGTTGTTTAAACGATACATTAGCCGATCTATGTTATTATAGCCTAACAAAGTTAAACTTCGTTTCTGGATTAGAATACGTTTAGGGAAGCCGCTGCTACCGTTTGTCCTGATGTAAGTTGGTTGCATGTTGGGCAGTGGTGCTTTCGCAGTTTGCAGACTAATATGATAATCTTTTACATGGTGAAGATGCCATTTACAAATAGTTTTGGTGAAACTACTCGCTGGAATGTGTGTATACTGATTTGAAATGTTTCGGTTCGCTCTTTGAGCAACTGACAAAATGGTAACAAAATTGTTATTCCTCTTTCAACAAAAGTGCGAAGGCGAAAGTGGCACTGATTTTGTACTAAAACCTTTTTAAACGGTCAAACAGTTATCTTTCTATACAAAAACATGTATGTACCTAATTCAAATGTACTCATGAAACATGCTAAAGTATTGGTAGTTTATAATTGTAATTTAAATCTTTTTAAAATTTATATTTCGAATAACATAAGATGGAACATCATTCAAAAAATTTTATAGAAACATAAAATTTAACATTTTTAAAACTAACAAGAAACAAAATTATTCATGAACATATGCCGTGCCCGCGGCGTGTAATTAACAAGAGCTATTAGAAAAGATCGATACCGAGTTTATAAAAATTATTCAAAATCATAAAATCCATCACCAATCCTGGATCGGAGCGGAGCATACAGACGGAACGGAATGTATAATCCAATCGCTCCACTGGCATCACGGTAAAATCGAACGTACTGGCAGCACTGTCACACACAGCTAAAATTCGCCGCTTTTTTGATGTTTGGTTTCTGTGGAGGCGATAAATTTGTGGAGATTTAAATCTGTTTACTAGCAGAATACCCCCATCAAAACATGTCCAAGGAGGGGGAAAACGCCGTAGAGGCGAACGATACTAACGAAAACTCGGTAAGTACTGTGTAGGACAGAAGAACTATAGTGAAAAAAGCATCGAATGGTGTTCCTATCCCAAGCGGGAGAACTGGACGCGATGGGACGCTTTTGTCTGACAGACAGCAATGGCAAGCGAGCCAAAAATTAAAAGAAGAGAAGAGGCAACACATTTTCGTGATAAATCGGCATTGGCGGGAGAAAAAAATTGTAGCAATGATTAGAGAATCATTGAATGGTTGTTCTTGGGATCGTTGTCAGTTATTTATTCCCGTGCACTTACGCTTTCTCTTTCTCCCGGGACTAGAATGAATCCAATTCCGACACCACTTCGTCGAACACAAAGGAGCCGGACTATGATGCAACTTTGGAGACCGATCGCGGCAAACGGTTCGAGTTTTTGCTTAAGCAGACGGAAATCTTTGCCCACTTTATGAACTCGGCACCAAGCAAGAGTAGTCCACCGAAAGCACCGCGGGGTCGCAAGCCGAAGGTGGATAAAAATGCGGATCCAGGTGACCATCGACATCGTAAGACGGAGCAGGAAGAAGACGAAGAGTTACTGGCGGAAACAAACCAAAAGGCGAAGACGTTGTTCCGCTTTGAGGCGTCTCCACCTTACATCAAAGCCGGCGAGATGCGTGATTATCAAATCCGTGGTCTGAACTGGATGATATCGTTGTACGAAAATGGCATCAACGGTATCTTGGCGGATGAGATGGGTCTGGGTAAAACGTTGCAGACGATCTCGTTGCTAGGTTACCTGAAGAACATTCGTAATAATCCTGGACCTCATATAGTGATCGTGCCGAAATCGACGCTTCAGAATTGGGTGAACGAGTTCGAACGCTGGTGTCCTTCGATTCGGGCAGTGTGCCTGATCGGTGATCAGGAGACGCGTAATGCATTCATTCGCGACGTCCTGATGCCGGGTGAATGGGATGTTTGTATCACCTCGTACGAAATGTGCATACGTGAGAAGGCCGTGTTCAAGAAGTTCAACTGGCGTTACATGGTGATTGACGAGGCGCATCGTATCAAGAATGAAAAGTCGAAGCTGTCGGAGATTTTGCGCGAGTTTAAAACGGCAAATCGACTGTTGCTGACCGGAACGCCGTTGCAGAACAATCTACACGAGCTGTGGGCACTGTTGAACTTCTTGCTGCCGGATATTTTCAACAACGCTGAAGATTTTGACAGCTGGTTTGATGCGAACCAGTGCTTAGGCGATAATTCGTTGATCGAGCGGTTGCATGCTGTTTTGAAACCGTTCTTGCTGCGTCGATTGAAGTCGGAGGTTGAGAAACGCTTGCTACCGAAAAAGGAAGTAAAGATTTTCGTGGGATTGTCAAAAATGCAACGCGAATGGTACACAAAGATCCTGATGAAGGACATTGATGTGGTGAATGGGGCGGGCAAGGTGGAGAAGATGCGACTCCAGAATATTCTGATGCAGTTGCGAAAGTGCACCAACCATCCGTATCTGTTCGATGGTGCAGAACCTGGGCCACCCTATACGACCGACTACCACTTGCTAGAAAACAGCGGCAAGATGGTGGTTCTCGATAAGTTGCTAAAGAAGCTTCAAGTACAAGGATCGCGGGTGTTGATATTCAGTCAAATGACCCGTATGTTGGATATCCTGGAAGATTTTTGCCACTGGCGAGGCTACAATTACTGCCGACTTGATGGACAAACGCCACACGAAGATCGTTCAAACATGATTGCCGATTACAACGCCGAAAATAGCAGCAAGTTCATCTTTATGTTGTCGACTCGCGCTGGAGGGTTGGGTATCAATTTGGCTACCGCAGATGTGGTCATCATCTACGACTCCGACTGGAATCCACAGATGGATTTGCAGGCGATGGATCGAGCACATCGTATTGGACAGAAGAAGCAGGTGCGTGTATTCCGACTCATCACGGAGAACACGGTTGAGGAAAAGATCGTAGAGCGGGCGGAGGTGAAGCTGAAGCTCGACAAGCTCGTAATTCAACAGGGTCGATTGGTGGACAACAAGACCAACCAATTGAATAAGGACGAGATGTTGAATATCATCCGATTCGGAGCAAATCACGTGTTCCAGTCTCGCGATTCTGAAATTACTGATGAAGATATTGACGCCATTCTCCAGAAAGGTGAAGAGAAGACACAGGAACAG
>STHB01000010.1:23966785-24006153 GCA_018908115.1 Anopheles rivulorum
AAAGCTAGACAAACTGGGTGAAAGTTCGTTACGCAGTTTCACGCTGGATGCGGATAATCTGGAAAATCGATCGGTGTACCAGTTCGAGGGTGAAGATTATCGTGAGAAGCAAAAACTGCAAACTCTTGGCTCTTGGATTGAGCCTCCAAAGAGAGAGCGTAAAGCAAATTATGCGGTCGATGCGTACTTCAAGGAAGCATTGCGTGTAGCCGAACCGAAAGCACCGAAAGCGCCACGACCACCGAAACAACCGATCGTGCAAGACTTCCAGTTTTTCCCGCCAAGGCTGTTCGAGTTGCTCGATCAGGAAATCTATCATTATCGCAAGTCGGTCAACTACAAGGTACCGAAGAACTCGGATCTTGGCTCAGATGCTAACAAGGTGCAGCGTGAGGAGCAGCGCAAAATCGATGAAGCAGAACCGCTAACCGACGAGGAACTTGTCGAGAAGGAATCACTGCTGACACAAGGTTTCACGAACTGGACGAAACGTGACTTCAATCAGTTTATCAAGGCAAACGAAAAGTACGGCCGTGATGACATCGAGAATATCGCTCGTGAGGTGGAAGGAAAATCGCCAGAAGAAGTGATGGAATACAGTACGGTATTTTGGGAGCGTTGTCACGAGCTGCAAGACATTGATCGCATTATGGGTCAAATCGAGCGTGGTGAGGCGAAGATTCAACGGCGAGCATCGATCAAACGAGCCCTGGATAGTAAGGTACGATATCGTTGTTGCGATCATAGGTTAGGTTAGTTTATTGTAAACTAATTTTTGGTAATTATTTCAGATGGCAAGATATCGAGCTCCGTTCCATCAGCTGCGCATTGCATATGCCAACAATAAGGGTAAAAATTACACCGAGGAGGAAGATCGTTTTCTCGTGTGTATGTTGCACAAGCTTGGATTCGACAAGGAAAATGTATACGAAGAGCTGAGATCAGCAGTACGGTCAGCTCCGCAGTTTCGTTTCGATTGGTTTCTGAAGTCACGTACTGCACTAGAACTGCAACGTCGTTGTAACACACTCATTACCCTGATTGAGCGCGAAAATCAGGAACTCGAAGAAAAGGAACGGTTAGAGAAAAAGAAGAAAACAGGTGGCAATGCGGCAGGCGGAGGTGGCACTGTTGGTGGCGGTGGTGGTGGAACGCAAAAGTCGAACCAGAAGCGCAAAGCCGATGGCACTACCGCGCCAAACGATAAGAACAGGAAAAAGAAAAAATCCTAAGTAGAAGAATAACTCTTTAAAAGTGGCATGTAGCCGTAGAACTATGACAAAACCTTAAATAAGAATACATTGTGTGTAACGAAAGGGAAAGTGTGACAAACCGTAAGCGGAAAAGTGCTAAGATAGTGACACATTCCGCATTCAGCTGTAGGACTTTTTGATATTACGTGATTGACACGCACGTTTTCTTTGGCCGATGATGGCTTTAGCTGATTATGGCATTGGCAACTTCCTCTAAACCTCAAGGACACGAATTCCAATTTCCCTTTTACGATTCCTCTACGATTTCCCTTTTACGATCGATCCTCAGTTCTCCCTGCACAAGTGAATAATTTTCCTTAGTTTTAAAATGGAAAAATCAAACTATTAATTCCCTAAATTTGCGTGGCAATTCGTCTTATCAGATTTGATGGCGGATAGTTCGCGTGTTTGGCGGGTGTATTGTGTGCTACAGTGTTTTTAATAATTATTTTCAAACATCTCTATGCTAGCTATTAGTAATTTTTTCTCGACTTGCTTTACTAACCAACAAGAAAGCTCAACGGCGATCGTGTGTGTTTATAGTGCGGAGAGTGATTGTGGGACGTGGGACGATGGTGTTACAAAGTTAAACCCGTGTAATGGAAAAGACATTTTATACAATCCAGTATTGATCCAGTTTTCAATTAGCTTAATCCCATTTTGCGTATGAGCGGCTGGAATTGATTGCATAATGATTCTTAATTAGAAGTGAGACAATTTTAAGTGCGGTGCAAACACATTTACAGTCCCAAGTTGCAGTGCTGTTTCGCTAAGTAGAAGAACAAATTCTCCATCCACACACACACACACGACTTAAAAGGACTGTCTGTTAAGCTGCTACCGTCAACCCTACTTACTCCATGCATATATTTATTGTAAGCTTCAGTAGAGATGATCACGCTCATCGAAGGACGATGATTAACCGCTATAGATTAGTTGATCGACCATGATTTGCAAATAAACTTACATTCACATAGAACCACGCTAGTGGAAGTTTCCCATGAGAAAACATTTAAATTGGGGTTGTATATTTGCTTCGTAAAATGGTAAGAACCTTTCGTCTTCTGCTATCGACGTAATGGCCATTTGTTGCGAATCGGTTTTATGTATGCGTTTGTTTCTACCCGTAGATATCGACAATATCTGATATGCTGAAATATGTTCCTACAACGAGAATGAACAATCCGAACGCCAGCAGGATGACATTTTTCACCAGTCGCCAGTGAAAAACGCCAAACGCATCAGGAGTGGACCAACGGAACACCGTGTCCAGTACTATCGGTGTCAGTAGTCCAAGCGTGGCGGAACAGATCGATCCAACTAGTCCAATAAATGGTTCCAGTTCCGGTACGCCTAGCGCAAGTCCTGTCATAGCAACCAAAATACTGAACCGTATTCCGATCTGGGCGACGTTGTGTCGTTCTGCTGGAAAACGATGTTTAACCTTACGCCAAAGTATGTCCATTGGCACGTAGTAGTAGATGCCGAGTGTAAAAAGAATGGCGAGAGCAGCGAGCAGTTGTGTAGATAAGGCAAGTCTTAAATAAGAGAGAGAGAGAGGATAAGGTAATGGTTAGATATTTGATAAATGTCCTTCCACAGTGTTACAAACTTCTCTTCACTCGGCAGATTTAACGTCACCGAAGCACGCGTGTCTGGCCCGTAACGCGCGTAGCCGAAAAATCCAGTCACATTGTACAGGACGGTGATAAAGCTCAGTACGATGCTAAGAACTCCNGAAAAGAATGGCGAGAGCAGCGAGCAGTTGTGTAGATAAGGCAAGTCTTAAATAAGAGAGAGAGAGAGGATAAGGTAATGGTTAGATATTTGATAAATGTCCTTCCACAGTGTTACAAACTTCTCTTCACTCGGCAGATTTAACGTCACCGAAGCACGCGTGTCTGGCCCGTAACGCGCGTAGCCGAAAAATCCAGTCACATTGTACAGGACGGTGATAAAGCTCAGTACGATGCTAAGAACTCCCGGACAGGCCAGAAAGTGCTGCGGGTGTTTCATCTTATTTTCAACAGGAAGCACTACCCCGATCCCTTCTACGGCGTACACGACCGTGCTGTTGTAACGGGTAAATAGAATAAGGTAAATTATGACGAACGAAAAACATAATGTTACTTTCTGTTCCATTACCCGAAGAACGAGGGCAGTGCGGTAATTTCCGGAAATAGTTCCCGTTTGGAAAGGTCTATCGGTTCCCGAAATATGTAGTACAGCGTGATGCCGAATGTAACCAAAATCAGCATGTTGGCAAGGGCTGAAAACGGTACTAGATACCGAAGATCGCGTACCTGTGTAACGAAGATTAAAGGAACTGCCGTCAGCAGGATATAGATACGAGTGTCCCAGTCGATGCCGAGTTCACTGTTGACAACATCTCGCAGCGTTGTTGCAATGAACAGCAAGTAGACGCAAACGGAAAAGAAGCTGACGATCAGCAAAGAGTAATCGATGTACGCTCTGAAGGAAGAAGCTACCGTTACCTAGGTAATGTACTGTTTGGTTATTTAAAAAAATATTTCTTACTTGGCAGCATTTCCGAAACGTTGTGTGGCGATCGGACCATGGCGGAAGACGCTTTGAGCTGTTTCGGAAAATCCAAGTACGGGCACGCGAGTTCGTTTGCACGATTTTTGTGAAGTTGATACCTGAACGATGGAGCGAGTACGATCTTTAGTTGGAACTGCTCCTCATGTAAGTAACGTTTGGTGTCTTACCAGCAGATAAACGCAGTGTGCATAGATTATTCCAACGAGTGTCGTACCGATAATGCCAAACACTAGCCCACCGTTACGGAAGGCGGACGGCATAGCCAAGATACCGGTTCCGAGGGATCCTTTGAGCATGTGAATGATCGTTCCATTGGTACTTTGGAGTGAGACAGAGAATGTTATTGGTACGCTACCAGGCAAGAATTTACCTTTGATTTAGTAACATTATTCAAACTTACGAGTTGGGTTTCTTCACGCGTCGATGCCGGAATGGTTCGTACTCGTTGTCTGCGAGTCCACTGCTAATAGAGAAAAGAGCAGTAAAACAGAGCGGCGAAGTTTCGCAGGTGTTTGTTTTGATTAACAAGGAATAATTGCATCTGTCAGATCAAATGCAGCAACAAAAGGCCCTACTTGGATTCGTTGTCCGTTTTCTGAAGTTCCATTTCACGCGCCTCGTGCTTCACGCTTCACGAAACGATCACGAATGTAATGAACTTGTCACTGTGACGTGCGCACGCAATCTCACGCACGCTTCTGTTTGACAGTGTGTGGTTGAACGATCGACGGGCGAATGAAACAACGCGATTGCTTGGACGCATCTTTTCGGATAAAGGCGATAGGCGTGCGCGTGGTTCCAAGATAAGGTAATCGTGATTGTTGCGAGAAAAAACGACTTCGAGACGCAATGCCGCACGATTGGAGCGTCTGTGGGTGTACTTGTTCACCCCACATACACATGCTGGACCATGTAAGTGTACCAGTTGTAACGTTGAATGTTTATTGTGTTCGTATTCGGATGGTGGAACATTTCATACCGGTTTTAGTAGGGGATTTCTTTTCTAATCGAACGGTACTCCATCACCAATGTCTCGCTTCTCGCTTGATAAGCGTTGGAAAAATGTTTGGTTTTGATTCAATTGTGCGATCTACCGGTACAAAAGCACGATAATTAAGAGCTGCTAGTGGCGGTAAAACGAAACAAAACTGGACCAGCTTCAATTACGAAGAGTTTTTACACACAGAATCTTTAGATCTTTCTTGTCGCTGATGTTCCTTAAATAATCCTTGGCATATAGCCTTTAGTGATAGCTAGGAAAGGTATGCCTTGTTTCGCCTTCACCATCAATGATCATAAGAATTCTTTGAAACTTGTAAACGAATGAATACTAATTTCCAAGAGAGTTCTTTCAACTAACAGTCGTCTACACGAATACAACCTCTCGTCGAGCCTTTTCTGTTCACGATGGGATCTTCTGTAAAAAAAACACTGCCCGGAAGCGGTTTTTTGTCAACAGATTTATTTTCACACAAAACAGTATTTATCCTATGGCTAGTAAGTAATAGAAAAAAATGCATGTCAAACATAAATAGATATCGATGCCGCTGTTCGCCGAGCATTAGTTTCCTTTGCGTAAATGACCCAACGGAACGCGTGCGTTACCGTTGCAAAATGTGTTCTGGCGTTACTCGATTCGATTTGCATCTTAATTTAAGATGCACAACGATAAGTGTCTCGTGATCGTATAATAAAAGCCTATTCGCTAGCGCGTACCCCTGCACAGTGCGTTCCACCACTGTGTGAGTACTGTGTATACTGTTTGTTCCGCCGATGGTTCGTTGCTAACGCTTAACGTTTGTTCCATTTTGTTCTGCTTTGCCGTATACCGAACGCTCTATTCCGTGTGATCGTCGTCATCGGTGTAGAGCTCGATGATGTCCTTAATACTGACGTACGCACCTGCCACAAGCGCAAAGATGGAAAATGCTCCGAAGATGACGTTCTTGATGAGTACCCAGCGGAATTTTCCAAGTTCGTTCGGCCACAGGAATACGGTTTCGACGACACATGGCACAAACAGGCCAAGGCTGGAAAAGAAGACGGCACCGACCAGACCGATGAACGGTTCGAGCTCAGGCACGGCCAGTCCGACACCGCCCATCAGAATCATAATACCGGAACGCAGGGCAATCTGAGAGATCATGTGCTTGTTCTTTGGTATTTTGTCGTGAATCTTGCGCCACAGAATATCCATGGGAACGTAGAACTGTAGACCGAAGGTGAACAGGATGGCAAGGGCAATTAGAATCTGTGCTGCTACCGCCAGCCTGGAGTGATACGAAATAGAAGAAGGTTTTGAGTGTAAATTCTTGCGCTCTACCACGGGTTGTCAGTAAACTTACGAGTCCTCCAGTGGAAGATTGAGGGTCACGCTACCCTTAGACTCATCGCCGAAACGCACATAACCGAAGAATCCAATCACGGCATACAGCACGATCACAGTACCCATGGCCGTGTTCAGCACACCAGGACACCCGAGGAAGTGTTGCGGTTTGGCCATCGAATTTTCCACCGGCATAACTACACCGATACCTTCCATGGCAAAAATTACGGTACTGAGGTATGGAAAGAACACATGGGGATGGTTAGAACTGGTAAAGGACGTAATGGACGGTTAGACATACCTGAAAAACAGTGGCAGTGTACCGAATGAAGCGAACATTGGCTTATCGTCAAACTCCAGCGAATCCTTGAAGATGTAGTACAGCGTGATACCGAACGTGACCACGATGAACAGGTTGGCGAGAGCCGAGAACGGTACGAGATACTTGAGCTCCCGGATCTGTCCAATCAGCAGGATCGGTATCATCGTTAGTAGAATGTAGATTCGCACGCTCCAATCGTTGCCAGTTTCGTGATTGATAACGTCATGGAAGGACGTTGCGATGAAGACGATGTACACGCATCCGGCGCTGAAATATGTCGCCATCAAGGCATAGTCCACGAAGGCTCTGTGAATGTACACGGAAAGGGGTGGGAGATTTCAATTAGTTGTGCCAATGACTTTATTAACATAAGTTAAACATCTCGAAGGATGCGACAAATAAATTGCGTACGCTTTTTTTTTAGACGATCCATGTGTGCAGATCGAGCACAGTAGATCGTGCACTCTTTGGGACCGTCAGTATGATGCTGGTAATTTCATATTCTGACCTTGATAACCAGCTACAGGGTCTAGTTTTCTATGCCATGCACTCACACAGTAACGTATGCATATCAACCAACTTGATTTGTCCAACGAATTTGTCGGTCAACAACCGAAGGTCTTTGTCGGCGCCGGTGCGATGCCGTACACCTGTGGATGATCCATGGGATCGGTGCGTTAAGACCCATGCGCCACAGTGACACACATGTGTAGATAATGCCGGATATTGGGTAAACAACCCAATGGGAAGGGAAGCCGGTCGTGGATCATCATTCATATGCATATCGGTTGTGTAATTAATTAAAATGCTTATCATCACGTCGCGATGAAGCGATAGAGTGTTGCGGTGCCTAGTAGTCTAGCAGTTGCCGAAGGTTGGCGCACTTGCGGAAACCCAACCCCGACCCTGAACGCTGGATTTTAACGGGTACTCACTTTGAGAAGCCTGCCAGAGGTCGAAGCTTTGCTGGTCCATACTGGAAGACACGTTCAGCTGTTTCGGCAAATCCAAGCACCGGTATCCTTGTTCTTTGGCAAACCATGTGGGATGTTTTAACCTGGCAAAGATAAGGGTAGACATTGAGAAGCGGCAGGAATTAGTAATCAGTAATTTAATGCGACCATGGGAGACGGTCAATCGTCGGAGTAGGAGTCGCTGTTGTTCCAGTGATTCAGTGACACAGTATTGTCGAGTGTGCAACTTTATGGCTTATGAGCGGTACCGCACGGACTGTATTTTCATTTCCGGAAGGCAAAACAAAACAACCGACGGCACGTTTCCGCCGAAGGTTGCGGCAAACCGTTTATGGTTTTCTCGTTTCGATTATTTTATGTTGGTGCTATTTAATGTGTTTCGTAAAGAACTTCGTATGAAATGGTCAGTGTGGGAAGCAGTTTTTTTAAACAAGTTTTTAAATTCGCATGGAACTGGAACTGGATGAAACCGAAAAGAGCGAATCGATCGATCTTGATTTAACCAAGATCGCACCAAACCATTATTATGGATTTAACGTTTCTTTAAACAAATTTTACCTAAAGATAACGACCACACTCTGCTTATAATTGTAGTGAGATTTTGTTCAGAATTATATTGCTTCTTGAGGTTTTCACATAAAGCCATTGTAAGCCTCACTGACGCTGTTTTGTTTAGTGTTTCTCAGTGAAATATTTACGACAATAGAGTTGTTAGGATAGGGATTCTCGATAAAAGAGATAACAGAAATGTCCATTCAATTCCAAATTAAAACTTGTCTGTTGTTTTGATTAGTTGTCAATGAAAAGCAATAAAGATTAGATGGGTGGGTCGTCTTGAAAGGTATTATTTTTACCGTGAATTGTTTCCACTGTAAACAAATAGTAATACAAGTGGCAGAGTTGGTAGTAGTAGTGAATGGTAGCTCTAGCTTATAAGCAGCACGTTGATAACTAATCGATTATTTTCCCATACAGCCAGGGTGAAAAACAATACAATCTTCTTCAAGTTGCGAGTGGAACGATAAATAATGACATTATTAATTATGACACCGGCGGTATCGCAAAATTGTTTCAGGCGGTTCATTTTGTACCCTGGTGCCTTCGTACGCTTCATCTGTAAACACATGGAACACACGGAAGGCATAAATCATACGGAGCAGGTATATCATCCTATTGACGCCTTTTTTATGCCGATAAAGCATACCGTTCCATCGTTCATTAACCTTATCGCAGCGATGGACGACACATGCGCGAAACCAACGTAACGCAAGTGACGCGGTAGGTAGTAGAAGGACAAACATAAACGTCATCGTTACTGGGGTTAGTAGCATCGTTAATTGTCAGTGGATTAGTAACGGGTAGTATAAATTCTCACGGTATCGATCGCATCTTTGCTCTGTTGGTGCACGTTGCAATATTCGTTTCTCCGTAAAAGGGTCGCACTGCTGGGCGGGTTAGTGCACCCTGTGTCAGCTGGAAGGGCCGGTTTTCCGCAGTTTGCTTCCGCATCAAAGCATCTTCGTTGCAGGGGCATGAATGGTGGGAGTGGTTTATTCTTGGGCTTCGGAACGAAAACAACGAAACAACCCTACAGAAGCACCGTAAGGATCACCTTGAAAGGGTACGAAAGCGATCATCGGTCAGCGTGAAAGACGAAACGTCCGAGACCGTGCACTTGAACCAGCGAGGCTCGTTACAAGCCATAGTCAATGAAACTCTCGAGCTTCAAGGCTAACAACTACATTGCGGTGCTACCGGTGCATCGTTCGCGATATTCGAGGAGAATGAATAGAGCGAAAATACTTGTAGGTATCAGAAAAGCAAACTACTAGTCTGGAG
This sequence comes from Anopheles rivulorum, assembly GCA_018908115.1. Lineage (NCBI taxonomy): Eukaryota > Metazoa > Arthropoda > Insecta > Diptera > Culicidae > Anopheles > Anopheles rivulorum. Next base: position 23,976,062 of record STHB01000010.1, read on the forward strand.
AGAATTATATACTTTTGGTATAGGTAAATGTGACAAAAATAATCTTTACTGCTATTTTACGATAACAGTAGATGCAAAAGATTACAAGATACAATATTACACTAGAACAAGATCTCATGCTCATTTCATATCTAAATGAATATTTTGAAGCAAAAGCTTACGTTTTAGCACTACCCACGATGTGCTACTGTGCTTGTTGACGCTATACAATTCTAAGCAAAATTGAATGGAAGATTGTTTTGCAGCAATTATGAATTTGCATCCAAAACTGCTCCACGTGCCAAAGTGCCGGGCGCATCAGAATGACTCACATTTCCACTGTTGCACAACGACTCATTTCCTTGTCCGTTGATTGTATCGCGGCTGTATTCATGACTTGGCCAAACAAAACAAAAAACTGGCCACCCCAAAATCAATCATTCACGATCTCATCTCCGGCGCACGGGTCGCGTTTGCGATAGGTCGGGTAACAATAGCAACTGTGCTACACACAATGAAAGTGTTCTGTGTGTTCCGGAGCACTTCCCATGTAATCTATCGCTTACACTTACCAGTATATGCACGCAGTGTGTACAGATCAGCCCAATAATGACGGTACCGATGGCACCGAACAGTAGACCGGCATTTTTGAACGCCACCGGCATGGCCAGAATGCCCGTACCGAGGGAACTCTTCAGCAGGTGAATCAGCGAACCGGCCGTACTGTTGGGCTTCTCGGTTTGCCGGTGCTCGAAGGGATTGTACTCGGCATCGGAGATGATCTGCGAGTCGGCTAGCTTGGTGCTGCAATTGATAATTTTTTAGAAATTGTATATTAAAATGTATTCTGTTGAATCTCCTTTCTTGCTAAGCTCTCTAAACCCGTTACAATGTGATGCGATGAAAGTGAATATTTGTGTTATCTATCTACGACAAGCAGCTAGTTTATAACACTCAGCTAAAAGAAGAGCCAAGTAATGTGACCATCGCTACTGGTCCATACAGTTTTGTAGTCATCGTTATTGATGGTGTAAAGAGCATACGTCAAATTGACTCTTTCACGTTTATGGTTTAATTGATTGATTAGTAAAGATAACCCGATTTATGGTCATTGCCAATGTCAATCGATATTGGTAATAAATTGAAAAAATGACACAGAAACAAGTATTTGATGTCATTCAGGTGATCGAGAATCAGGATTTCGGGGAAAATAATAATATGTAATTGGAAAGAGAAAAACTATTACATTTTACAAATGAAGCACTATTCTTTTCATGCTTGTAGGAAGATGTGAAGTTTCCTCTGCTTTCTTCTGATTCACTTTCTATCACTGGAGGAGGACAGTTAAAAATGTTAATCAAGAACAGATTTCCATTGCTTTTCAAATGTTCCATGCATAGTTTATTGGGGTTCGATCTTAACAAACAGAGTCGAAGTTATGTCTGGTTGCTAATCAAATGCCACTAGAATATACAGAGTTAGATGTAGAATGCGTCGCACCTCCTGAACATTGCTCAAAAGGGTTTCGTTTTTTCGAAAATTTCTCGATTGACACTGTAAAAGCTTTCTCCGCAAAAGCATTTTCAGTTTCGAGAAAGCTGAGAACATATTTATTACCCTAAATAGAGCAATTTCTAGACTATGCGAATACGACTGCAGATCAGTTTCCGCACATTGTAGTTACCCATAGTAACAAATAGAAAATGTAACACTCAATACTTACGTGGAATTAAAGTCGCCTACACTGTATCCAGGTACGGTTGAGGCCGACGGATCACCTTTCACTTTTTCGTCTCCCATGATGAGTAGTCAATGTCTTACACTGATAAATACACAAGCAACCAACAAGAACCGTATTTTTAATTTGCTAATATCAGTACTACAGTAGTTTAAATTACACTTTGCACGCCGAGGTCCTGTCTCCTCACTAAAAAGGATACTAATTATCGTCCTACTCTAGACACCTGAGGACCGCTACCGACTAGAACCACGATCAAGCTCCGAACGAAGTAGTATCGAAGTCCCAAGCGCCGTAGTGTACCGGTGAAGCGATCGTTCACGACTGTGCACGATTTATCGCTCCGGAGCGTATCAAATAGCTGATAGTAATTGGAAACCAATTGGACAATAAAGCACATCGGGCGTTATGTTATCTCTTGCCGATATGTCACGCTGACGGATTGGTAGCACTTCCACCCTCTTGAATGTTTTACCAGCTACCTGATCTGATTGTTAGACCCTTCTTGTACCTCTACGTCACCGATTTTGATCGTCTGCAGCGAGGGTTGGTTGGATTTTATTGTGTCTACTGTGTGTGCGTTTGTAACGTTTTTTTTCGCAACAATTCTGCCACCCCACATAGAGCGCCGCACTTGTTGACGACTGTGAAATGTTGCTGTTGTGACGGTGAGCTAAGAATGTACCTTGGAACAGTTCGAGTGGGACTTGTCCAGGCACTCGATATTTAAAGTGACAGTAAGAGGCTGGGAATGAGCCGAGAAGTATAAGCTCGATCGATAGTAAATACCTGATGCATGATGAATGAGCATGTACTTTTAAGACACACATGTTTTAAATATATCCTCAAACTATTGCAATAGAATTCCCTGCGATATATCTTTGCTAAGGCTCTTCGCATGCTGGAAGATCGCTTATCGATCCCTGTGATGTCAGTGGGGAAATGTGTCAATACGTGGGGGTTCTTCTCAAGTGGTGGAAAGATATGCCATGTAACACTCCTTATCCAGCGATTAGTGACACTATCGTCAGTAAACATGGAGAGCATTGACGTGCATCTGTTCCCACTTCAATGCCAGAAAGCCAGTAGTGTTCCACAGTTGAATGTCCCACTGGAAGCAGTGAAACAATTTTAGATTTCCTTCTAACCTGCCGCCGTTGTTTGTCTTGGATGCAGCAAGCAAAACAGGCAGACGACACAAACAGCTGCACAGTTGGTTTTCGTTGTGCCACCAGGTTGTCTCCCAAGTTTGATGGTGTGGTGCTGTAAAATACTTCCCGTAAGATGGCGAAGTTGTTTGTAGAGATAAATCTGTTAACTTGAGCCAAGTTGAAATGGTACGCAAACTACCTCGTAGAAATTATTTCAAGGAACGGAGTCGGAACGTATTATCGTAACTCAATCATAATAGAAGCCACGAGGAATTCAAATTTGATAACAACGCACAATTACTGTCATGTGATGGGCAGTGATCTCTTTGAGTGTTGTATGACTCATTGTCATAGGCATTGGAGAAAACAGTGTAAAAATGGGTAAAAACGATTGCAGAATTATCTCATATGATTATCTGGGTTCCTTTTCTGGGGGGAAAGTCGAAATTATCAGACTACTTCTAGCTATTTGCAACTTAAATTAGTAGCACCTAAGGTCGTATAGTATGTGTGGGATATGTATAGCATGGTCCAGTTCCGATTTGAATGTCTTAAGGGCGCGTTTTGACTANGTTGAAATGGTACGCAAACTACCTCGTAGAAATTATTTCAAGGAACGGAGTCGGAACGTATTATCGTAACTCAATCATAATAGAAGCCACGAGGAATTCAAATTTGATAACAACGCACAATTACTGTCATGTGATGGGCAGTGATCTCTTTGAGTGTTGTATGACTCATTGTCATAGGCATTGGAGAAAACAGTGTAAAAATGGGTAAAAACGATTGCAGAATTATCTCATATGATTATCTGGGTTCCTTTTCTGGGGGGAAAGTCGAAATTATCAGACTACTTCTAGCTATTTGCAACTTAAATTAGTAGCACCTAAGGTCGTATAGTATGTGTGGGATATGTATAGCATGGTCCAGTTCCGATTTGAATGTCTTAAGGGCGCGTTTTGACTAGCACGGCCGAAATTTCTTAGCTTAACAGCCAAGATAGATTTGTGTCTTGAGGAGAAGCGACTACTTCGAGCTTTCAGTGTTTATTTTTGTTGTGCACGAAAAGCAAATGCTTCCAGATACCTATAGATAGTTTCTCTGTGGATACAGGTGTTTCCAAGGAAATTCCAATCAGTATCAGAATCATTCAATGTTCAGTATTTTGAACGCTAAGATGTTGCTAAGAGGTTTTTTTTATGTTAGAACGGCCTGGCCGTATTAGACTAATTTTACCACGTAGCAGGCTAGTCAGACCGTGCTACGGGGGGACGGTCCGAATGGGATTTGAACCCGGTCCTGTCGTAACCATACACCACCGGGCCGCCCCGAACTAAGGGGTTTTGTATTAGTAAAATTAAAAAAATGTACACATTGGTGATCTTGAACTTGTGTATTGCAAGAGGAGAAATATATGGTCATTCTATATATGCCACTGTTGTGTGATCCTCTGGAAGGATAACTTCTCAGCCCTTCGTGTCCGAGAAATTGATCATTCGCATAAAGGAATCTTCATAATGAACCAAACAAATTACTAACGAATCTGAGTCAATAAATGATGAAATCGTGTGTAAACACACCAGAAATCAATCTTGCTCAATCGCATCTTAGACCGATAACACAGACCCTAGTAGCTGTCTGTGATTAATTAGCACAATATTAGCGCACATTGTTTGAATGAATCGAAGATATTCTAATGCAAGAGATACCGGCATCGATCGTGATCGTGTTGAGTTTGTAGGGACGATTCCCACAAAACCTTAGCGTATGAAGCAATTCAGGGCATTTGGTCCCCTTCCCGTATTGCTCCTATTCCTCATTTTGATGAAACTCTCGCTGATAAGATAGGCGTGAGACGATTACAAACGTTTGAAGCTCCCTGTTAAGCAAACGCGGGTGCGTGTGGGAATAAAACAATTGAACAATTTACGAGTGACTTATTGTTGCTAAAGCACCTGCGGATTTGCTACTTGCTAGTGTAAGGGTGGTGAAGATCCCATCCCGCTCGGTTTGTATCTTATCGAGGAAATTCCGGCCCCGCAAGTCACGGGACTGATTGAATTACGACCCCGTGGCAAAGAAGACACAAAGGTAATCGCGCTAGTAGTGGGCACATAAATTTGTGAAGTTCGTTTGCTGTCTTCCAATTCGTCTTCCGATTTCGGTCGCTCGTCAATTGAGGTTGTGAATGGCGCTTTGTCGTCTTGTACGATGCTCGTTTGTTGGTAGTCTTGCCGGGAACTGAAGGGACCGTGGCAGCAAGAGTGCGGGCTTTAGGTTTTAGTTTGTGATAACGCACAACCAGTGTGGTGAGCATATCTGCCATGATATTTGAAACTTCTCGTATTGTGCAACAAGTGTAGACTTGCGCTTCCAGCCCGGTGATAAGTGGAACTGGAGCATAGATACTGATCGATAGTTAGATTAGCTGACCTTAACATCGTTGAAATACGTCGCTCAGCTAGAACAGAATAAACCGTGCTGCCAACATACTTTCGGGCGAGATCATCGCAAGGAAGAGATGTCATCCCGCAGAGAACCGATCATGATCTATCTCAATGGGCGATCCAGTGCGAACCAGTTTCCTTCCGACGGTGAAGGACGTATCGAATCAGGTTTTTTATGAGTTTTGAAGTTCAAAATGTAGCTGCGAATGCAATGAAGGTTGGCAGGCGCAGTCCTTGAACTTAGCCCGGGGGAAGTTAGAAATGATAGCTTTGTGAATGATTGTTCACATGCAAGGAGTGTTTTTTAGGTTTGTCTTCTGTCGTTGTATTGAAGTCAAAATGAAAAGGATTGTGTCCGTACCGGAGGCGTTGACTACTATTGGAGGCTCGTCCAGTGGTCCGCTATCTCTCTGTCTGTGTCTTTCTCCCTCGATTTCTTTGTCTTGTATGCGGTAGAAGGTTAATAATGACAGACAGCTGATGACAATGGGGAACACATGGAAGAATAATGGTGATTTAATGCTACCACACGATACAAAATGCGTTTAACACGCCGGCACGACTGCTTTCGATCGATCAATGGGGAACCAGTTTTCGGTTGGAGTGAATTTTTGTTCACTTCTTTTCCGACGCTCAACATCATAATTCGTATCGAATGATAGAGTTCATAACCGTTGCAGAGGTTGTAGAAATGAATTTACAGAACGGATAATCATCAATGTTGCTGCTTGGTTGCTCCTACCATTCCACACATTATAATGAAAGCAGTTTTGGGGTGTGTTACTTAAAATCTGCAACGGAAGGCACTTTTTGTTGGTGTTGTTATTGCTGCACTCCATATACCGGTGTGTCGCCAATGTCAGCGCCATCGGAGGTTTTGGAGCCCTCCAGCGATACGGCATGTCTGTCTCTGATCTGGAGGACACATTTCCTTCAATTTTCGGAAGGTGAGCGAAACATGTTCCGCCCAAACAGTAGAGGGAAAGAAACAAAATTACCGATCGTCAGTTTCTGCAGTGCCTCCCAATGTTTTCGCCAACCTTTCCACCTTTCGGTATTTCATTTAACATGTCTATTCGGGATGAATTTTTTAATTTGCTTTCGACTACCAATTTGTCGCGGAACGGGCGAAACTGGTGGAAGCGGTGTGGGGTAGTACAGTGGGGTCAATTAGCTCCGATAGCGATGTGTCCCGAGGTAGTAGATGCGGGACGGGTTTTGCGATTTCTGGCGTACGAGAGTGTTACGCGTAAATGGAAGGGAAGATACATGCTTGTTTTTTTTTTTGGTTCAGGTGTTTGATCACATTAGCATACGCATAAATTAGGGAGATCTTACATGAAAGAATAACCGAAAGACTTTGAAGAAGCAAGTCTGTTTGAAGGTGTTTTTTTAATTTTATTTATGTTTAATTTACTGCTAAACGTAATCCATTTCTTCCCAATTGCGGAATGTACACAGCGTTTGGGTTTGATTGTTAACATGCCCTACTTAGTAGATGGGCTGGGATCAATAAAACTAATTTCGAAGAAAACATGAACCTTGAAGCACATCTCTCAGAACACTTATGTGACAATTTATCAATGTGTAAGAAACATATTATTTTTTTACCACGAAAGCTCTACCGCAACGTTGCATCATGTACCAAGTTTCCCTCACGCAACCGATTGCTCCACAAACCGTAAGTATGTCACTGTCAAATATGCACTTTTCACACACTGGCCAGGAAAGGAAATGCTAAGCGCGAACGGCTTGATTATTATGCTTAGCCCAGCACACCATGTGGTCCAGTTTAGCTGGACCATCACCAAAACACGTTGGAGGGGCATTAAAGAAGCATTAGCAGATACGATCGATTCATTCATCGTTGCTGTACTCAGAAGTTTGGACGAAGCAATAAGCTGTTCTAACTAATGTGGGTACTTTTGATAAATGGTTTTAAACGAGATTGGAACGCTCGAAGGTCATCATTCGATTGCATTGATGTGCGGTCAAATCAAGCCGAAAATTGGCAGCATTCCATACGACGCAAAATGTGGGTAAATTAGCGAACACGGCACCCCAAATCGATACCAACTAATGGGTGTGTGCTGTTGGCAAACAAACCTGTCACGCAACAAGGCAAGTGGAATAAACGATTTTCGAAACGGGTATGCTTGCACATTCGGCTGCACTGATAACGCACAATCGTACACGACTCGTTTGTTGATCAATCGGAAAAAAGTGGCAGTAGAACAGTGTTTTTTTTTCTTAGCTTTGGGAGGAGAAATGTATCGAGAAATTATTTTGGTACAAAATTATTGCTCAAAATTCCCATCCACATGAAACACATACGGGGACACTTTCTAGACAGCAGAAGGCGTACGGGTATCTATCACCTGATCCGGGCTAGACTCGGTGGCACTCTAAACTAGTTGAACTTGACATTCTCATCCACCCATGTCCGCGGTTTTGAGAAAAGAGAAGAAAAATGTATTCAAATGCAGCTTGCATGGCGCGTTACGTTAATCGAGGTCCAAAGACGTCCATACACGTGCCAACGATTAGGTACGATCGATTAGGGCGAAGGGAACATTACAAACCGTGCACTATTTTAGCACATGTTTAATCACGGTGAAGTCATTGCCAGTTGGGAACAGTTTAATTCAAGCGACATTACTCACCAAACAATGTAAACTTTTGCACTTTAAAGATTATTATACTACAACACACAGCTCTCGAATGCACTAATAAACACTTTTTGTTTTAAATAAACGCTTATTTCTAAAACTAGCTTGCGTTGCCTTTAAATCACAGTTTATGACGCCCTTCGTACATAAACATATATTGCACTAAGTCTAATAGGATTGATTTGCTGTAAATCACTCGTGCACGATCACAGATCAGCGTCTCCTATCAACCCGTTCGGTTACAATCGGGGGTAATTGTTACTTTATCGCGACAAGTTCTTGCGCCGTTCGGTCACAAGAAGCCACCACGCCAGCCAGCGTCGGTAAGGGTTTGCTGAGGTACGAAACTGAAAGTGCGTGCGTATTGTCGTTCGGTTGGCCGCGAACTGTGCGCGAGGTTCGAAGGGGTTCGCTTAAATGTTCTGATCACCGGCAGCAGTGGGGCAGCGAACCCACCATGCTGCCGTGCGTTTTTTTTATCGTTCGTTTAACGTGCCGTTGCTACACTTCTCTTTCCTGTCTTTCCATTCCGTCACTTTCGGATGGTCGCACAACGCACGCCCATAACCTGTCCTCAGTGCGCTGGGGTTGAGAATCGATTCGATGCGATTTGCCAACCGTTCTTAAACTGGAAGATAATGCTTCAATTCATATAATATATGATAAATACAGCACACAACTTGAAGTAAGCTAAAGGAAGCTTCCAGATGAGGTCGATCGTGGCAGTAGTGTGATGCGCACTATCAGCCAAGGTGTGTAGGAGTCACGATGCGCAAAACAAAATGCACTGGTGGGGATTTTAAAAGTCACGGACCTCTCGGAGGCGCGTGCATATCGGGGCACATATGTTTGCTGAGGCAGATGACACCGGTTGTCCTTAGATGCTGGCGCTGATGCTGATGCTGTCGAAAGTCCGCCAATGACCTACCGAGCTGGCGGAAGTGGCTTGCGTGAGCATTAACACTATCCTTCCGATGCAATCGCTCGGCTGGTGGCACGTGAGGTGAATGTAAACATTGTTTAACGAGCTACAGATATGGATGGATTAGTGTACGCGGTGAGTTATTGTTTATTGGTGACAATTCGGTGGTAACCTGAAGCAATTAACGTGAATGAAAATTGTGTACGGTTCGGTGCTGTGAAGATATGGAATGAACATGAGTCATATATGGTGCAAAATTTGAGATAGAAATAGACGTTTTATTTGTTTCGGAGCGTTTACATTCATGTCTTCTTTCTACGATCTTTCGATGCGCATGACAATCTACGAGGTCCTTGTAGATATCCAGCACAGATAGAATCTTAATTATTAATACTAAGATAATCTAAAAATAATAAAAAGCATGACAATTAGTCGATATTCATTACAGTCATAATTTAAACAGATATTGATTACATTTCAAACTAACGAGTTTTATTTCATCTAAGAGATTGTCCACATGTGACACTTTCATAATTACTATGTATTCTTTTTTATGACTAGCCAGATGTTTTAAATGTCTTATTTCTTGGCTATATTGACTGTATAACGCACATAATTAATAAAACAAATAATAAGTGCGAAACACAGCATTTTATAGAAAGATATGATTTGAAATGAGGAATGTTCTACATGATACTATTTTCATTTAATTTTTCATTTAATATAATTCTAAACATCTGAACTAGTTTGTGAGCACTAGTTACTAAAATGAACTAAATTGTAATGATGCGGATTTTTCCTGATAAATGTTTTTGTTTTTTAATACGTTTGTAAAGCCTCGTAACGTTTTGGTAACCAACGGTTTTGTAACTGCGAGCAACGTGGGCAAGATTAGTGTGAGAAAAGTGCATCGATGCAACTCACTTGTGAGTTGAGACGTAAGACGTTTGATACCTTCAAACGTCTGATGTGAATATTTTGTTGTGCTGAATTTGACATTTCATTCGCATGACAGCAGTTTGTTTAGATTTTTCGCAGCGTTAAAAGCACGTGCGCTACCGGCAAAATCAAGTATAATTCTATTAAATCATGCAAAAACAACGGAAATTTAATCCGAAAAAGCAGCCCAAGAAATTAGCTGGCAACAAAAAAGCCGAAAGTGTGTCGTGGCAGCCAGTGAAGCTAAGCGGGCCTGTGATTTCCGATGAAGGCGCAGATTTCGCTGGGTTCGTAGGGCTGGAGATCCTAGAAAATTATTCCGGAGATTTTGTGCGAAAGGAGAAGAAAAAGGTACGATCAGCAACGATTCAATCATTTCCAAATGAACTCTATTTGGTGTTTTGTTTGTTTTCAGGCCAAAAACGAAGATGAGCTCGAAGACAAGAAAAAGAAATCGAAACGTAAGCGTTCTGTAAATAGTGACGATGAAAGCGATTCGGAAGAGGAAATTGAAAGCAAGAAGAAACAAAAGAGAAACAAATCAGCTAAACCAACTGCTGATGATTCTAGCGAAGATGATTCTGGTTTCGACGATCAGCCAAAGAAAAAGTTGAAAGCTACGAACAAGCGCCAAGCGACTAAGAACGATAGAGAATCAGATGAAAACCACCAGCAACAGGCAGTTCCGAAATTTTCCATGTTGCTGAAACCCCCGACAACAAAGCAATCAGAACAAAAAGTAAAAACCTCTGTAAAGGAATCCGCTCCATCCATTTCCTCAAACAGTTCCAAAAAACCGGCAAAGAAATCAAAACAAAATGAAACTGCTAAAGCGCCGGCTGTAAAAGCCAATGCAAGGCCAGATTCCATTAAAAATAATGCACAGAAAAAATTAAAGGAAAATAACACCGAACCAGAAATCCCGCAGTCGCAACCGTATTCCAGTGTTGACTATGTGGTGAGTTTTTAAATAATATTTAAAGCAACTTTAAGTTTACTTTATCGAACATCTCTTGCTTCGGCTTACACAATTTAGGCTTGGGAACAGCTTGGTGTTTCCGAACCAATCGTGAGAGCGCTCGCCGATAAGGGTTTTAAGGTGCCGACCGAAATCCAGACCCAGTCGCTTCCGGTCGCCATTTATGGCCGGCGGGATTTACTTGGAGCGGCCGAAACGGGAAGCGGTAAAACTCTTGCCTTCGGGATACCGATGTTGGAAGGGATTATGCGAATGAAGAAATCCCAACATCTGGACGATGATGAGCACGAGTTGACGCCCCCACCGGAAGATATTGAAATCACGGAGGAGGATGAGCAGGTGTTCGCCGAAGAAGGACGAACTGCGCACAACAATCCAGTGGATAATGATAAACCATTATACGGGTTGATACTTACTCCGACACGCGAACTAGCGGTGCAGATCAACGATCATTTGAAAGCGGTCGCGAAGTACACCGGCATCAATATTGCGACCGTTTTCGGTGGAATGGCTTCGGTGAAGCAGGAACGTTTGTTGCGCAAGTGTCCGGAAATTGTAATTGCTACACCTGGTCGATTGTGGGAGTTGATACAGAGTGATAATCATCATCTTTCGAAAGTGGAAAACCTAAGGTGCGTAATTAACGAACGTCGTGTGCATCTGTACGGATTTTAATAGTGTTTTTCTTAGATTTCTCGTTATTGATGAAACTGACCGGATGCTGGAAAAGGGACACTTTGAGGAGCTGAAGCAGCTGTTGGAGCTTATCAACACAAACGAGGATGCGAAGAAGTTACGGCGCAACTATATCTTTTCCGCTACACTCACCATGGACCATGAGATGCCAGATCATTTGAAAAGTACGTTGTTAGCAATTTCGGTTGTGTAACTGTTTAATAATGTTCTGTGTATCTTTCGTTTCTTCCTTGTTAGAAAATGTAAAGAAATCGAAAAAAGTGTTCAAACAAACTCCCGGCCAACGTATGGATAATCTTATCGAAGTGATCGGCATGACCAATCCGAAGATCGTTGATCTGACACAAGATCATGGCACAGCCCGTACGCTCACCGAATCGCGTATCTTGTGCCAAGCGGATGAGAAAGACTTCTATCTGTACTACTTTCTCGAACGCCATCCCGGCCGCACGCTCGTGTTCTGCAACTCGATCGACTGCGTGAAGCGGCTCGTTTCCCTGTTTGACTATCTGAACTGTCAGCCGCTTNAAACAAACTCCCGGCCAACGTATGGATAATCTTATCGAAGTGATCGGCATGACCAATCCGAAGATCGTTGATCTGACACAAGATCATGGCACAGCCCGTACGCTCACCGAATCGCGTATCTTGTGCCAAGCGGATGAGAAAGACTTCTATCTGTACTACTTTCTCGAACGCCATCCCGGCCGCACGCTCGTGTTCTGCAACTCGATCGACTGCGTGAAGCGGCTCGTTTCCCTGTTCGACTATCTGAACTGTCAGCCGCTTAGTCTGTTCGGTAGCATGCAGCAGCGCCAGCGGTTGAAGAACCTTGAGCGTTTCACAGCCAACCCGCGTGCATTGCTCATTGCGACCGATGTGGCGGCGCGCGGTTTGGACATTCCCAACGTGGACCACGTTATCCATTATCAGGTACCGAAAACGACTGAAAACTATGTGCACCGTTCAGGACGTACGGCACGTGCAAGCAAGGAAGGTCTAACGGTGCTGCTAATCGCACCGAACGAAGTGAAGGACTACGTCAAGCTTAACCAGGATCTGGGACGCACCGAAGATCTACCACTGTATCCCACCAACGAGCGGGTGATGAGACAGGTAAGGGAACGCGTACTGCTGGCTCGTGAAATCGAACGAACGGATCTGCAGCAGCGTCGTGAAGGTGCGAAACGTTCCTGGGAGGATCAACTGGCGAAGGAATTCCAAAGCGATTCAGAGGAGGATAGCGAGCAGGAGGAGATGCGACGAGTCGAAGAGACGAAGCGGAAGCGTAGGTTTAGAGCGAGGCGTTTAGAGCTTAGCCAGCTGCTTGCGAAACCGATCGTAGCGGATCGTATCGAGATGAACTATCCGTCGTTGAACATAGCCGCAATGAAGAGTCTGCATACGGAGAAAGATCAGTCCGCCATTACCTTGGTGCGCAAAGCAGAAGAGGAACGAATTCGTGAGAAAAAGCAGCGAAACAAGAAGAAAACATACTAACTTTCGATAATGAGGTACGTTTAGAAGAAAATATTTACTTTTGGTACTACACTTACAAAAAAATGGCAAATTTACATATAATACAACAGAGCATTTGATTTCTCGATTTGATTTCTTTCTCGTCCTAATGCTTGGACACATACATTCGAACACCTTTCACCACAAGCGAACGTGTGTACTTGGCCAGTATAGAGGTCACACCAACCGTAGGTGTTGCGAAGCACTCGATGTACGGTTCAATCTGTTCCAGGTTCCAACGTTCTTTCGTCCGGAACAACAAATCGAGTCGACCCAGCAGATTCATCGGAAGATCTGCTTCGTTTAGTCCACGAACACACGGCACACTGCTCTCCCGATCGATGATGCCGATCCCACGCAGATACTGCTCATTGGCCTCGAAACCCTCCGGCAGCGCTTCCTGCCAGGTGACGAGAAATTCGTCGATGTGAAACTTCAAACCGTGCTGAAGGATCTTTTCGGCAAACAGAGCGCACACAAGATCCTCCCGATACTGGAACCGATCCGTAATGCGTTCACTAGGGCAGGTGTACACGTCGAACATGCCATCCACCACCTCGTACGGAATGATGCCTTGCATGGCTTCCAGCGTAATTTCCTTGTCCACTGCGTCGGGTTCCCAAGAGTTTTCCGACACCACGGACAAAAGCAACGTGAGTACTCGATATTCGTATCTGGAAATAGAATTAAAACAAAACGCTATGATGATCATTTAAATCGGAGTAGATAAATTATTATGAAAAAACATACTCCAAGTCCAACATTCGTACACGACCATCAATCTCAATGGCTCGATATAGTCTAAGCCCTTCTTGAAACTCATCCCTGCTGCACTGCACAGTATCGAGCAGTTGATTAAACCGGAACAGTAGCGAACGATCGATTAGATGCTCATTCTCCGGACCAGCAAACCGGGTCAAACGAAGCAGATCGATAATTTTACGATACTTCGGCTTTACCTGTCGCAACTCGAAATAATCGTGGAATATTTTCACCACATCCTTCCGTTCGACCTGATCGATCGTGTCGATCGTTTCGGGATCCTCTTCCTCTATGCTGCTGTCCATCGATGTGTTGACACCACTTTTGGGGCTTTTGATCGGTGACCGGCTCGTGGCTTGTGCGAGCTTTAGATCCTTCACCAACAGCAAACTGTTCGATATTTCCGCTTCTTTCACCTCGTACGTACGCGATTCGGTGCAGAAAACAACCTTCTCGTTCAACGCACCCTTGAAGCACACTTGTTTGTCGTTTTTAATCTCCTCCAGGATATGCTCATCCACCTCGAGTAACTTTATGTTGCCCAGATCATGACCCTCGTTTGTCGCAGGGTAATATATTGCCTGGCCAATATTGGTAAGGTTTTTGTGATCGAGTTTCGCGTGCCGTACAATAGTGCGCACATCGTCAATGGAGCGGGCGTAGCTAAAAAAACAGATAGTAAATAATTATTATGTAAGCTTTTTGGAGTTTTGTTAAAGATAACATAAACAAACACTTACTCCTGACTGTATATCATGGTAATGCAGTAAAATAAGTTAAATTGTTTGAACTATTTTCGTTGATGAAACAATGTCAAAACAGAGGCATTGGCGCGCTTACAAAACGTCAACTTGCACACAGCTTGTAAGTTGGAGCACGTTCACGGAGTACACAGGGTGCCTCGCACAACAATTTGAATTTAAAAATTGTTTTCATTTTTTGTTCTTTTTTTGGCCCATGTGCAAAATATCGGAAAATCATGATATTTAATTCGTCCGATGGCAATTAATGCATGGAATAACATAGAAACTTCAGCGTCTAATTGCTCCTGCTCTTCTGCTGTCGATGGTGGGTAATGTTCTGTCATCTTAAAAGGTTCAAAATTGATAAACAAGCCTAACAGTTGATTATAACATTCAATAATTAATAGCGCTCTTTGTTAATTATTGATATTTTTTTGTCCGGTAGATGGTTTAAAATTTCAGTTTTCAGTAAGCACGAGCATGAGAAAATGAAAAAAATGATAAAATTATGCAATGGTCATTCATCCTCAAACCTTCTTTAATTACATAATGTTGTTTCGTTTTGTTTCACATGCTTCAACAACAGCCAGGGATGCATTACACCTGTAACGATAATCGTCCTATCAAATCGTCAACCTCAGCGTCCACAGAAGCGTTGCACATTTGAGCGTTTCGACCCGTGTACTTTTGCATAGCTGCTGATAGCCGATAGTCGGTTGGACATTTATCATTCCGCGGATCAGGCCGGTAAGAATTATCCATGCCTATCATCTTGAATATGGGCTGGAGTCAGTGGCACAGTTGCAAATGCACCCGAACGGGGTTACATCGAAAGTTGCAAACGGTGTACGGCATCATCGGCTTCTGACAGCGGGCCAAACCACCGAACCCGGTGGTGACGCCGTTTGTTGATTCCTTGTTTTCTTGCATTTGCGCAACCCCGGGCGCTACGGTCGCATGCATGGGGAGACCTTTTACCTTCTTCAAATGGCCGGCACGTATTTCGATAAGCGTGACGCTTGTTTTAACGTTTCGCGGGACAATCGTATTACAAGCGGACGCAACTCACCGTTGTTGCAAACTGCACACGGCTGTGTGGTTTTGTAGCTCGTATTTGAATAAACTTCATCGGGCCACCGAATGGAGGAATCTGCTGGAGGAAGGAAAAGTGTGGAAAATTGCTCATCCCTTTGCAACGATGGGGAGTTTTTTTTTACCTTGCTCGGGACCAAAGACAGACGCGAAATGATTCCACGGCCCTTACACAATCGATGGGAAAAAAGATTGTGCTGAAGCGTGTGGAACGATGCGCTTGGCGAGTTGATGAGCAGTGGAAATGAGTCCCAGGAATGTTTGTGATCTTGAAAGGAATCTGGGCGGAATTCAACTTTCATTGTGAAGTTTTTCTGAGTGTTTGGTTGACGAAAAGATTGAAAAGACATTTCCTGTAAGTTTTAAAGTAAATAAACTAATAATTTATAATGTACAAAATATGTTTAAGTCATCATCTCATGGGTGGTTAACATTGTTGTAGAGCAATTAGTATTTGCTCGCTAGATTTTGGACGTCAGTTTACTAGACTTCAAGACTTAATTGTACTTACTTAGCTGTCCAACATATTTGTTGAAACTTTGATAATTTAGAACAATATGTCGCGGACTTCTTGATCTGAGAATTATAAATCATGATAAGATTTAAGATCATGATCAAGATATTCGGATAACCGGATATTCGGATATTCAACATAAAACATCCAATAAACATTTACACATTTTGAGCTCCATCCTACTTTACCTAATTCGAAATTCACTCCAAAAAGATAAATGCCGTGAAATACATTCTAATTCTTTGCCACCGTGGCACAAAAGAAAGCAGCGAAGGATACCACTGTATAGTACCAGCCTTAAACTTTATATTCGGAACTAACTGGTTCAACCACTATTCGCCTAAAGCGTGAAGTAATGTGAAGAAATACCCCCGGGTGAGCAAGATCCTTGAAGCAAAGAATATTTCATTGCCGTGGAAAATGTTAGTAAAATCTACCTTCTAGCACAAAAAAAATGAGCTCGATTCCAATGTACTCAAATTATATGTAGCAGTCTGTAGCCAACAGGGTGTGTACGGAATGGCCGAGGCAATTAATCAACGATCATACAAATGAATTTGGTTGCGGTTACAACCGTTTAATGGAGCACCTAGTGGCTTCAACTGTGGATTGGATTGGGGGGGCGGGGGGGGACAGGACAGCAACAAAAAAAGGGTTCGTTCTTCGACTGGCTTCCAGTGGCCCGCATGCTTTCAGCCCCGGTCAGACCCAACCCCCACCAATAATAGAGAGCTGAACTGAAGAAAATAAAACACTAGCAATCAGGCAATCAACTTTTGCTACAATATCTACCGCACACGATCGGCGCCCGGCTGGCCGGTGAACCTTGGCTTTGGCATCGAATTCGACAAACACAGTAGCCCACAGCGGAGCCTGATTGACGGATTAATTTTTCAACCCACCACCCAGGTTCGTACAGGTGAAAACCCGAACCCGAACAACCGTAACACCCTGCCGTGCTTGGAACGATACCGTCTCGATATGGCTGTCCAGTGGGTGCAGTTGTAAATCGATTCGTCATCGTTTTACCGATCGAGATGATTGAGAATTTTTTGGAGTTTTTGTTTTGTTGTTGGTGTTGCTAAAGGTTGTCCTGGGTTGGCACATTACTCCGTGGAGCAAGTGGTGAATTGTAGTTTGAATTGGCTATGAGAGAGCACGAGAGGGTCTCATAATGTTACAAAACGGTAAGGTTGCAGTGGGCACGAGCACGAACCAACAACAATAGGGCAATGTGATAGGCATGAAATTTTGGATACCGAATAAATGTTTTTTTTTTTTATATGAAGGTGTTTGGGAGTTTCGCGAAGACGGGTACGGTCTTTTAAAGGTGATGTTAAGGGCATTATTTATTATTATCTTCTCCGAGTTGGTTGAGTCACGTAGTACTGGGAGTATGAAATGTTCGTTGGAGCAGGGATTATGCACGAGTAAGTGAGAAGTCATCCAACATTTACATCAAGAGTGTGAGAAGTCAAGTTTTATATTAGTTAAACAAAGTTCTATAGAGATGCTATGACTGAGCAGTTCCAGAAATATTAAACAAAGGTCTTATGTGTGTGAAACGATAATGACATATCAGCCTGATTAACGCGCTTTTTGGGGCTTTCAGTGACCTTACAGTTGTGCAATGATCAAGGCTCGGCTACCAGACGACTCTAGCCGCGATATCCTTACAGGATCTTCACATGATCTTCGCATTGATGCCGTTGTTGCGAACGCTAGTAAAAGGAGACTAATTTATTGGAAAACAAGATCACTTAGCTTAACATTTTGATTGTAATGTTCTACAAACGTACCGAAATATATTAACGATTTTCGTCAACCTACCGATCGTTTCGTTGGCATATTAGAATCAATGGAATGCATAAAACACAAGCTTTTATTTACAATTAATTGCATAACTTTGCTACATCAACCCATCTGAAGCACATCCAAGAAATTATAATAAATAATCATTTGCAGCAAAACATTTCTTATCCCATTCCACAGAAGTAAGCTCAGTTTTATGTCCACACCAATTGAAACCGAATTTGCATACAAAGCATCTTTGCGGCAACTGTGAAATGTAAAGTTTTTATTCAACAATCGTTTAACTATTTTATAGCCAGTTCATTTGAGATGGTTAAAAACCCATTCCCTAGATAAAACGAGCGCGGACAATTTACAGCTTGTGTGGATCGTTACTTGGTAATGTTTCGGCTATTCGCTTCTCTTTCTGTGTGGGAGAGCTGTAGTAACGACCGGCTAATGTCGATCCAATGAGGTGGCAAGAAGTGTGTTCGTTTTTATACAACAACAAGAAAGATATGGAAGGTTTCTATCTCATCTTTTCCTTCAATGGCTATTGCTGTTAGAAAGCATCTAGCTTATCATTTTGTATCTCAGCATATGCTTTTGTTTTATTGTTCAATAGTTTGTTCTTTTAATTTAGAGTTTAACATTTTTTTTTACATTTTCATATTTAGAAACAAACATGGTTTAGCTTTCTTACTTCAATCTCAACTCATCAACCATGTAAAATGCTATCCTAAATACGGTACCCCATGAAAGCCTCATCGCTACGTGATTTAGTATAATTTCGCCACCACGCCTATGCAAAGGCAATGTGTGTCGGCAATTAATTGTACCGAATGTGATGTGTCCCCAGTGGATCAACAGGTACCGTAACGCCCATCCGCTGTGCTTAAAAGCGGGTCAAAGATGAGCCCTAGCCCACGAACCGTCCAATTGTATGACGTCCCGAAATGGTGATTGGCACCATTTACTGGAGGCTGCATTGCCTCCACTCTTGGCAAACACTCTAAATGGTCGTTCCCTGTACGATCGTACCTATGGGTGTTGCTTTATCGAATTGTGAACGTACCGGGAGCGATCACTGTAAATCGCGAGCTAAATTCCATCAAGCGAGTGAAAATAGGCAAAGTGTCCGATTACGCATTGCCCGGCACTGCTTGGCCGTCGGCGTCGGCCCGGCCGAGATGGTTCTTTGGCGTCTGGTGTGCCGTTGACTCCCCTAAACGCTGGTTCCATAGCAGCCAGCAAGGCGATAAGCGATCCACCGGCCGGCATTATATGTTTCATCCCAGGTTTTCTCTGGTGAACCACCACCGGGTACGGGTAATTGAATCGTTTATACATGTTAATTGCAATTTATGATTAAACGTTGGGTGCTCCTCCTATGGCACTTTCGCTCTCTTCCTGCGTTACCATGGGGATTGGAGGATTATGCCAGAATAGTTGATTGATAAGTTTTGCGAACGGTGCCGTGTAATTATGTTCACTAATTGGGTTTGAGTTACTTTTTTATCCATACTTTTTTTTCCAAACACCTACCAAGTTATAAATATTTTGTGGTAACATTCGTGCCATAAATATCACAAAATGCTGTCACTAAGTTACTAACCCTGTTTCCTATGTAATGATAATTGCATGCTCACAGGCATCAACAGAACAGTCGGGCAAACAGTATCGTTGTCATCGTGCTATCTACTACTATTACGTTCTATTAACTTTCGGCTTCAGATTACAGAACACAAATCAATTTCTTACAAATACATTCCATTCCACACACTTTACAATGCACGCTTCGCAGCTAGCGAAATAGACAGCACGCACAGCAGAACAAACGGCGGGTCCGTCAGATGGACACGCCGTACCCGGGCGGCTAGTAATAACAAAAGGAAGCAAATAAAAATTTTAATCGATATCCATTTCCACCATCTAGCTGCATCACTTATCTTGGCGTTACTTAATAACCGCGCCGCACGTGTCAGCGCACGACTCGTACGCGTCGTCAGCCGTGCGCCAGTAACCGATATTAGCACCGAGCGCAATGGCGCAATGGCGTACCGCGTCGCAGGATATGTATTATGTGATGATAGAAATAAAACAAGAGCAAGCGGTAAAGCATAATGGCGTGTGTGCGATAAAAGTCCGGTTACATCCCTTTGCGCATTACGGTAGGGAAAATGATCCCCTGTACGATGTTGCTTATGCAAGATTTAGGCAAATGCAAAAAGGTCACATTTTTAAGGTGGACATTTTTAGGAAATTGTATCCCAGCTGAAGTGTATCGAGTTTTTAGGGCTTTAGATAAATATCTTCGCGCGAGCTACATTTTTGCAGTTTATGTTTCACGATCTTCGATAGTGTGCCACCTTTGCCAGCATTGCATTGGTACCATCTAGCGATCGTAACATGCGTTAATGTGATTTTAATGAAGTAATAAAACGGCAATTAGATGCACACAGGTGAGCAAAAAACGTGTTTAAACGTGCGGTGTCACTGAATGCTCATGATTTTGTTGGGACCACCTTACTATTTACATTGTATTGAACCACTTTGAAGCAGCTGGAACGGACGACGGTGTATAGAAGATCACACAACATTGAGCGTAGAAGCAATTATATTGTTAATTTATTAACACTTACGCGATGATGGGATGCTGAGTGTTTTGGTGTTTGTGTTCTATATTCCTCAGTTTTATTTCTCCCATTTTTTAATTAAGATGAAGCTTCATTTCGCCAACNCTCGTACGCGTCGTCAGCCGTGCGCCAGTAACCGATATTAGCACCGAGCGCAATGGCGCAATGGCGTACCGCGTCGCAGGATATGTATTATGTGATGATAGAAATAAAACAAGAGCAAGCGGCAAAGCATAATGGCGTGTGTGCGATAAAAGTCCGGTTACATCCCTTTGCGCATTACGGTAGGGAAAATGATCCCCTGTACGATGTTGCTTATGCAAGATTTAGGCAAATGCAAAAAGGTCACATTTTTAGGAAATTGTATCCCAGCTGAAGTGTATCGAGTTTTTAGGGCTTTAGATAAATATCTTCGCGCGAGCTACATTTTAGCAGTTTATGTTTCACGATCTTCGATAGTGTGCCACCTTTGCCAGCATTGCATTGGTACCATCTAGCGATCGTAACATGCGTTAATGTGATTTTAATGAAGTAATAAAACGGCAATTAGATGCACACAGGTGAGCAAAAAACGTGTTTAAACGTGCGGTGTCACTGAATGCTCATGATTTTGTTGGGACCACCTTACTATTTACATTGTATTGAACCACTTTGAAGCAGCTGGAACGGACGACGGTGTATAGAAGATCACACAACATTGAGCGTAGAAGCAATTATATTGTTAATTTATTAACACTTACGCGATGATGGGATGCTGAGTGTTTTGGTGTTTGTGTTCTATATTCCTCAGTTTTATTTCTCCCATTTTTTAATTAAGATGAAGCTTCATTTCGCCAACTCTTTAACTAAAACTATCCCTCAAATAAAAAGAAATGTAAAGAACCACAATTGGAGATGGTTGCATTACTACTTTTTACTTTTATAAAAACACATATTTCTTCGTGACGACATGCGAAGAAATGAAATCGTTTCTTGCCATTCGATGACACTTGATCAGATAAAGTTTCCAAACCTGCCAGTCACCTTTCGACTGGAACCGAAAACACTGTGAGAACGGTCCAATCATTCGTGAATTCCCGTGGATTTTTTTTTATAAATTACATATTTTCCCTTTTTGCTCCACAGCTGTACCCAAACAGGACAAACCGGAAAGCATTCCGTGATCGTGGAGGAGAAAAAAAGGTGAGAAAGCTTCACATTTCGATCGGCATCTGTTTCATGCAAGCGCAATCAATTAGCTAATTAATTAATCAGGATTTTGCTTGCCGGGAGGGTTCATGTACGGATACAATTACAATCGAGATCGAGAGTGATCATATCTGGATGGGTTACGGTGCGAGCGGAAGTGAACTGGAATGGACGTTGATTACAAATGTAGGTTTAACGCTTCAACAAGCAATTGGTCTAGAAATAATGCAATTAAATGTAAATGTATAATGTATAAAAATCATAAAAAAGACCTGTACATTACCGTGGAATACTGTCGTTCAATACGCGGTTATCAAAAGTTCATTAAGGTCGAATTAAGGCAGCATTACAAAGTCATATAAAGAAGAACGAGGTTCCATTTTCGATCAGTTTTGTCGTTCCAGTAGTATCGCTAAAGCAGCAACAATGCGAATAACTATTGGCGTTATATTTATCAGCATTTGTGTCATTTACATGGTACAAGCCGATCGCGATAGAACACATGCAGCATCAAGAGAACTTACGATTAAAGTTCCAACCAGTAAAAAATTGTTAGATAAACTGAAGACGGTTGTTGAAAAGCGAATAGAGAAGAAAGCCACAACCACGACTACGACGACAACGACCACTACGAAGAAACCATCCAAAACTACTAAGCCGAAACCGATAAAGATGGCAACCACGATGAAGCCAACGAAACCGCCCAAAACAACTACTGCGAAGCCTACCAAAACTACTGTAAAAAAATTGACAACAGTCACGAGAGTGGTAGTTACTACGCCACCACCGACAACTACTACGTATATACCGACAACAACTAAAAAGGTGGAAGTTACTACAACCAAACCAACGATTGTAACCGCTCCATCGACGACTGTTGCAATTAGTACGACTAGTTCCACAACGACTACGACAACACCAGCAACAACCACTACCAAAACTACTGCTCCTACGACTACTACTTCTACAACTACCACACCGACCACTACTACAACAACACCGACCACTACGACTACAACTCCAACAACTACTACAACTCCAACAACTACTACAACTCCAACAACTACTACGACTCCAACAACTACTACAACTCCAACAACTACTACGACTCCAACAACTACTACTACTACTTCTACTACTACAACTACTACTACAACAGCTAAACCTACAACTACAACTCCTACACCTACTACCACAACCACAACTACTACACCTACTACTACAACTACAACAACCACTACACCTACTACAACAATGCCTATCACTACAACTACCACTATTCCCACTACAACGACTTCGGCTACTACTCCGTCGACTACTAATCCAACCACAACTACAACTACGACAACCAAAATGGTTCCTACCAGCACGACACTAACGACTACTACAGTGAAGACAACAATTCCTATATATACTAATCCAACTAACAAACCAGGAAATGGAAATGGAGGTGGAAACGGTGGTGGAAATGGAGGTGGAAACGGAGGTGGAAACGGTGGTGGAAATGGAGGTGGAAACGGAGGTGGAAACGGAGGTGGAAACGGAGGTGGAAACGGAGGTGGAAGTGGAAATGGAAACGGTAAACCAGGAGGACGGAACTAAATGTTTTGGGATGTATGTTGCACTGAAGCATTGCGATATTTTATGGCATAAACAACATGAAATAAATCGTATTCTGCAATAAAATCATAAAATAGTAGCCATAAAACAAAAGAAAAATTAAAGATTAGTAACGTTCAATTACTAGATGAACCTTAAGAAACGATTTATAATCATTAAAAAATGAAGTTAAAAACTTCTCGGTATGCATTTGGTGACAATTCCAATTAAATGTACATAAAACATTAATGAGATATATTTATTACACATAGACTCGCATGCTAAATAAACTTCGGTTCTAAACTTTATAATAAAAAAAACAGAATTTTGTACAATAAAATAAAGTCTAGCAAGTTACATAAGTGCACTGTTATATATTTCCTTCTGCAGCTGAAGAAAGAATGATGCAAGCAAATACAGTTCGCGGGCCAAACAATCACCACACAATCGATACATCTCGGATCAATTTGCATAAGCTGCTCACCCGGGAGCGAACTATGACTTTCATCTTTACCCTACCTTTCTATTATACTTCTGGATGAGCCCGTTCAGTCGTTAAAAGGGTCTTAAGTGTCTTGTACAAAACGCTACTGCGTTCATCCCGTACCAACGAAAAGCCGCCCATTGTGCTTCGGTTACGATCCTTTCTAAACCCACCATCAAACGCACGTAGAGCCATCTTCCGATACGCTGGTGCACGTTTTCAATTATTGCTGGCACGATAAAAAAAACGGGCAGCAACAGGGTAGGAAAAGCGAAACAGTATCCATCTCGGCCTAAACAATTGCTTGCGGTTTCGCTTCCACCATCGGTCAGTCTAATTTCATGCCACTTACCGATTAATAATCGATAAGTTCACAGCACAAATTATAGCGTTCTGTCGGTTGCCGTCTCGTATAGGAGCCGGCTCCTTTATTTTTGACCGGTCCGTACCAAACACCCAGCTGTCTTTCTACGGACAGTTGAAGATAGGAACCAACATCATCGACTTTCTAGGCTCTGTAGCCTTACAACTCAGACAATTGTTTGATCCTCACCTTTTGTTGGTAGGTGCTACATCGACGCTATACTCAAATAATGCAATGAGTATTGCAATTGAATATATTGTATTGTTAAGAATTTTGATTCAAGATGTTGCTTATCATGGCCAAAATAACGTTTTAATCAATTTTAATCATTAAATATAATAGTATTGAATTGGTTTTGGTAAAGGTGCTAATAAGGGTTCTTCTGCTTTTGAATTTACTATTAAAATTATGACTATAATTCATACTGATGAAATAAAAACCAAACTATGTACTCCTGTCAGTTGCTTCTGATCAATATATAAATACTTAACAATCCCTAACGATGTGTATAATGATTCAATTAAAGAGAATGACTTTAAAGGGATGTATATATTTACGAAGGTCACGTGGGTAATAGAATTAATATTATTCTGCTTTCATTTGCGCGTTGAAATTATGCCATTAAACTTCAATTACTCTGTCCAACAAAATTGATCATATATAAAAGAGAGCCTGCTTCAGAGTGTCCAAGTTTTCGTGGACGTATCTTCATTGGACAATGAAGGTCGCGATCGGATTGTTGGTGTTTGCCATATTGGCAGTGTACGTGGTAGATGGGCACGGAAAAAGATATGGATCGGAAGAACGGGATGTTGATACGTTTGCATCGATAGATATTGCCAAGGGATGGATCAAAATTTACTTCAAGGTACCACCAGGCCTGCAGCGACGGACCACCGTAAGAAGAGTACGCACCACTACACGTCCCACACTGCGAACGATTAAGCCAAGGTTGCCTCCGGGAATAGCCACAAAGACTACACAGGCGACAACCAGAAAGCCTCCCGGCTTCTATACTATGCCAACCATTAGAAGCACTACCAAATCGGGAGCAATATCAGTTACTACGGCGAAGATATCTACAACTACTGGAAAATTGGCAACGACAACAAAGCCCATGTCTACCACGACCTCCAAAACATCTACCGCGTCTGCAACAACGATCAAGACAACAACTGCAGCGCTTTCTACTGTTCCTACAACGACGACTAAACCGACAACTACCTCCTCGACTGTACCTACAACCACGACGAAACCAACAACTACATCCACAACGGTGGCTACAACGACGACTAGACCTACAACAACGATTCCCTCGACATCTGCTTCCACCAGTACTGCATCAACAACAACGACTAAACCTACTACTACCTCGACGATTGCCTCGACTCCTGCATCCACCAGTACTGCATCAACAACAACGACTAAACCTACGACTGCTTCGACACCTGCTTCCACCAGTACTATACCTGCAACGACTACCCAGCCGATCACAACAACTGTACCGACTACCACGACTACACCAACAACGACAACCTCAACTTCCAAACCATCGACCACTGCAGCGGCTACAACGGTGACTACAGTAGCAACGACCACCAACAAGAACAATTTGTTCAACGCTCTCGCTGGAAGCTCTAACGTACCGTCCACTACCACACCGATAACGACGACGACTCAGGTCAGTACCATCACTAATGACAACAGCTTGCCAAAATCTGTTCCAATGACGGAATATGTTGATCCTTTTGCTTCTCCAAAAACTACCACCGGCACATCGACCACCAGAGCTCCGGTGCCTACTCCTACGACTATGCAGACTACTCCAGCTACTAAAGATGTCGATGAAGATCCATCGAGTTCGGTAGAATACTATTACGACGATGAGGAGGAGCAGGGCGTGGAGATAGTCATCACTACCAAAAGCGGAACCAGTGGTCCAGCACCGACTGCCGCCAGCACAGGTGATAAGAAAAAAAAGAAAAATAAAAACAAGAAGAACAAGAAGAAAAAGAAACAAGAAAAGAAAACCAATGGCAACCATCTGGGGGTTGACAAGCAATCGAAGACTGCACAGACATAGAACTTCTAATAGCTGGTAGCACGTTCTGTTCAATAAATGGTTCTTATCCTTTGTGATGCATAATATCTTTAAAACCTCCTCTGATAATAATTTTAGAGAGTGAAAGGGATCAGTTCCTGACAATGGCCGTCAGTGGACTTTTGCAATGTTGTTTTCGGGGATAAAACCGTAGCGTAGCAGGGAAGACGACCGTTCCCAATGTACTGGAGTTGACTGACGACGATGAGATTGACCGGTGAATGTAAGTCATATTTCGCTTGCGTTCGTTTACTTTTCCCAGATGAACAATAGGTTAACACTCGGCCCCGGACACACTTATCGCGTGGGGGTTCGGTTTTTTTCATTGGAGAAGGTCTAGCAAAACACTGAATGAGATCTTCAATGTGCAGACGAAATAGCTCTTTGGGATGTCAATCGATGTGTCAGCTATGGTTGCGACCTGTTTGCGTGATGGTGATGTAGTTGGAAAGTTTAGTAATTTCCCGTCACACGTTAATTAAGATTGTTGCAGGGAGGTAACATTTAACATGACCCCTACGATTGCAATAATTCCAACAAAACTGCAAACAAATGCTTGTGATTGCATACTTTTAGCAGTTACAAAGTGTAGATAGCATTGTTGATATGTATTGATACCCAACTCACTTGGGGGAATTAAAATAGAGTGTGTGAGTTACAAGAAAGAGTTATTACTTTAATCAAATGCATAATTTCAAATGTCAGAATGTCAGAAGATCGTACTCACTTTGCTCATCGATATGAGTGAGTGACAATGAGACTCTCTGCCATTTGAGGTATCTATTTGAAGTTTTGGTTTTTATGATGGCAAACATGAAGAGAGGATTTAAAATATTCCTTTTTTACTACCCAGAATCTCTTCTTTCCCGATAGAACCACTTTAAAAGAAGGAGTAACTCACCAATGAGTTGGATAAAACACAGGACCATCAAGGGCCTCATTTCTTCCTTCACTCTCACTTCTGAGGCTGTCGCTCAGCTTTGCTCACTAAAATGAAGTAATTGGTGACAGCAATTCTCATGAGTGAAAGTTGACAGTAGCTGTGCAGAATTAAATCACAAATCAACTCACTCATGAAAGAAATCACCTCAGAAATGATTAGAATCGTTAAAAAATTACAAAATATCTTCATGGGGATTTCAATTAGCTCACTTTCTGGTATGATTTAGTTGACAGAATAATTCGGAATCAATATGCACATCATTATTTGAATGTGAACTAGAGCTTAACCGTTCTTCAGAATGACAAAATTGTGTTAAATAACTCTTCAAATCATCTTCCATTTAACTTGTTGCTCCAAATTATCTTATCTTACTGCGAATTGGAGCGCTGCTAATATTTATAAATACAAGTTTTGAATATTCACACCCATGATTATGACCCTCTCAGGTCAATTCTTCCGTTTGTTGGAAACGCGATGTCTATTTAAAAATGCATCAGCCATCCGAACACCGGCCAACAATGGCCACTGGATAGCACTCGAAACGGGCACACAAGGGTTGAACTTGATTCACACTTCTTAAACACCGATGTATGAAACAAAACATAGATTAATCGTAGCGCCCGGAGCTGACCCGATGGGAAAAGGGTGAACGGACGAGATAGTGGTCGAGCGCTCAACCTTAGCTTGTGATCTCGCAAGAAACCGCCCTTACAAATGGGGCAGTTTTTCTCCCATCAGGCTGCAAGCTTCGAGCTTGCCACTCTCGTTGCCTCCTTCTGGGTGGGTTGTGTGTGCGTGCTGAGCACCATTTTGTCGCCCGCTTCAATGGGGCGCGAACGTGCGCAATACTGTAAATTAATTGGTTGCAATTATAATCCGCATTGTCCGGGTTTCATGTTGTTTTTTTTTCATCTTCTCCTCTCGTGGCTCTCTTTTCTGGCTTTCCTTTGTTCTGTCTGCATTTTGGGTTCTCCTTTCATTTTCACGTGTTTCCAGTCCGTAAGAAGGAGGGTGTTTTTTTGTTGCTTTGTTTTGTTTTGTGTCGTTCCTACAATTCCATCATATTTGAACTGACAGTTAAGTGTATGAGGTGTGTATGAGGAATGTTTTTCTACCGACACACTACCAGGCGCTCTTGCGGTGCGCTTGGGAACATGGCCAATGTTCGCGGTGTCCAATTACGACATTAGCATTCATTTTGTCATTGTACAGCAGCGGACGGTTTGATTAGATTGAACCTTCATGGCTGCCAGTAGCTCGAACTCATCATGTGTTGTGAAATATTAATTTACACCATTTCGTCGCAGTGCACTGCACAGATGATGGGTGCTGATGTTTCACACTCCTGTATTGTTGTGCGTGACCATTCAAGGAAACGAAATGTGGTGATGAAAATAAGCCATGCTCCATTTTTAATGGTGCATAATAATAAAAAAGCACAAGAGATGGTTTTTACCGCTCTCAAGGAAAATATAATATTAATTGACATTTTAGTACATTTTTGGTGTATTTTTTAAACTAATGGTAAATTAATTTGTTTTCCGAATACATATTTTTTCATTGAGGCTGACGTAGCGCAAATGTGCGAATGTACAAACGCTTCACGTTTGTGTCGAATTACTGCATCAATTGATTCGGTTGGTGCGTTTCACGGTCCATCAAACACCGCCAACCGAAGCCATTTGTGGTAAGCGCAATGTCAAGAGAGACAGTGTCAAAGTGCCACGTGCCACAGTGATCGTGTTTGTCGGCAATTGCAAACGGTGCATTCGTCTTGCCAACTTGACCCTTTCGACTGTAAACTCTATTTGGATGAAGCAAGGAAGGTAACGATCGACGATAGGAGATCGCATCCACAGCGTGTCCAGGTCGCGAGAAAGGGAAATGAATTGTGACACTAAAAGATATATGTAGCACAAAAAAAAAACCTCTGTATGGTACCATGGTCGGACAGTACAATCCCAGTACCGATGGAGCGTACATGAGTGACAAACGAACTAATTGTTCTCTTTCGTAGCTGTGCCCTCTCGGTGGAATGGAGGCTAACCGTCGTGTTTGGGGGCATCTCTCGCCCGTTAAACGCGGAAACCCTGCTGCGTTACTGCTGCACGTTACATCTCGGCCCACCCGGGTCAACCGACGGGACGCGAAGTACCCGGCAAGATGACAGTTTTCAAGGGCAGCATGCACGCTGCAGTCGGCAGGAGGGCTTGTGCAAGGTTCGACATTGGTCAGCAAAAACACCCGTGCACCTCAGTGTAACAGTGAAATCTAAATGGAGCACATTCTTCACCCATGCCCATGGTGCTCCCAATATGTTATGCTTGTTCTTTGCCAGCACACAAGGTTAAGGAACGCGCGAAATGGCCATGCTGATTCGTACGGTGACGAGATTTTGGGATAGGTCCACCTACCCGCAGCTTGTTGGACCGTGTGGTCGGTGGTACCGAATTCCATCATTAGTCACCCGTGCGACGCAGGGCATGCCGAACATGTCAACAAAGTCATACCCTGCTAACGCCTGGCCGTGTGGTACGGGACAAGGACCAGTTCGCGCAGGTTCGTCAAAGTGGTTCGAGGTTAGAACGTACGGCAGGCACTCCCAGCGAGCTATTTGCGCCAAACGGCCGGACCGTGGTCAGATGCCGAGTGGCTGTATGCTATTGCTGTCGCTATGGTGGGTTCGGGTAGTCGTGATAAAGTGAGCGATTGGAGCAGCTGGAATTCAACCTACCACTTCCTGGTATCATTAATCTCACCCGGCGAAGGAGTCGAAGCCACACAGAGGGTAGCGATCGGGGGTTTGTTACGGTTTTTAATGGACAATTATTGCTAGA
>STHB01000010.1:24034773-24064850 GCA_018908115.1 Anopheles rivulorum
ATAAATTGATTGTCAAAAGCACACGATTATGCAATCTGTCTGGAATGCACCCCAAAAACAAGATTTCAATCAAACCACAACTACACAACTATGGCTCTAATGCCTTGTGGTAATCGATGGTGGCTGTATTGTATTTTTTTTTTTCACCGACAACTCCTTTTTCGCTTCATATCGAACGCTTCCAAGCAGGAAGTATTTTCCACACCTCGTTATGACGCCAACCTTTTGTGCGCCAGCCGGGTCAATGCGGGTCGATTTCGGTGCCAAATTCAACAACTTCTTCACTGCTCCTAACAGCCAGTATCCAGTGTCCAAAATCGCAACACAATACGTTCGACATCGACGGCAAACGAATGCTCGCACTCAAGTCATAAATGCTTCGACAGCCGTGAGGCTCCCGAACCGTACGAGTCGGACCGTCCCGGACGGACGGATGACGGATCTTAGCGCCCTCAAAATCTTTAATTGGGCACGGGTCTTAAGCGAATGTGTGTGTGTGTCTGTGTATCTATGCATGTCCTCAAGTACGTTGCAGGCAAGCAAAGGGCAAGGAAACTGGGACCGGAATGGAATGGAAAGGAATGGTGCCATTTGTTTGGCGGGAATGGTAACCGCCATTGAATGATTTGCATTGTTCACGGTGAGAGCCGATTCGTGCGATTTGGATTGGTGATTTACAATAAAAGGAAATTGGGTAATGGATTATTTAGGAGAAAATGGAGAAAGATTAGCGAAAGAATTATTATCTGTACCGGATTTGCTAAATATGGTGATTTTTGTTTCTGTTGCGCCCATGAAAAGCACTAAAGCTGACAGTGTGGAATTCACAAAAAAAACTTAATAACAGACTAAACAACAAAATTCGTCTTATTTATTACATACTGCAAAATCTTCTAAAATAAAATATTAAGACTATAGTATTCATATATAAATGGTTTGTAAAAATGTTCTTAGTACCGAATAATTGCCCTAATCACGTAAATGGACTTTTAATTTACTAATGAAACCTATTCAACGGGTGCCTTCTGCTGCTCATACAACCACCAAAGGTCGCTTCATATCATCACTCATTTGCATAGCCCTTTTGTGCGAGAAATTCGAACCCCATTCGTTACATTTCCGTCCCACCAGAGCTGCACCATTCGCCAATCCCCAACGCTATGATGCGCATATTTCACAGGGCACAACCGGTACCGGTCGACATTACTCAAAACTGTGCCCAATTTTGTAATGTCAGTGGAGCACACCGTGGCGGCGTCTTCGGTGTGTTTCGTTTTATTATTCCATTATGCACCGTTTACGTATCTTCCCCATCAATCGTGTTTATGTTGGCAATCGGTCGGCAGCTTACGTGCAGGGTGGTCACGAAAGGGGTGAAACAAAAAAAAACAACAACAACAACAACTGCAGCGAAGAAAAAACCACTCAACGCCAACCAATCTTGCGATCTTTCCTATTCTAGCAAGCAAGATTTGTATTTCCACCGCTTCCCACGCTGCACACCGAAGAAAATCTAGCTTCCCAGCCAAAAAAAAAAAGACAACAAAACACACGCACTCCCATCAACCCAAAACACGGTGGATGAAACAAAGACGAAAAAACAAATGTAGAGAAACAGAGAGCAACAAAAAAAAAGAAGAAACAAATCAACCTTCTCGGTGCCGATGGAAATGCATCTACCCTTTTGTGCAATGATCCTCCCCTTTCCTCCACCACCCACCACTCTGCATTAACAGTTAATGCACATTTCTTGTGCCATACCCATGTTTTAATTCTCCCATGACTGTCTCGAGCGGGCGGCAAAACACATAAAGGTCCCGAGGTTTTTGCTCCGGCTTCATTTCTGCTGAAATGATTTTAAGTGATTCTGACGGCGTGGTGTAATGTTCCTGGATGGTTTAACTGCAGACTATAAAACGTTTTTATTAATTCCGACGCTTTACATTCACATGAAGCAATTTTTTTTTACAAAATGATTTTTGTTTTGTTACTTACAGCAAGCTTAAAAAATTGTGCAAATAAAAAATACAGTTTTTCTTAAGAAATCAAAGGAAGCATGTTTGATCAATCGAAAGATTTAAATGCTAGTTAAGACACAAACCCTCACCACGCTGTGAAACAAATCAAAGCAACCAATTTCACAACACAGCCACACGAAAGGGACTGTGATCGATTTCAGTGCAAGCACTTGATTCACTCGGGCGATCTTCAGCAGCAGGTGGTTGGTAAGCAAATACCGATCGGATGCATCTTCCCATCGGCTGTACCGAGCGGTTCGTGCCGCATCGCTGTAATCGCGCAAAGGTCAACCACAGCCGAATCGTGANTTAAATGCTAGTTAAGACACAAACCCTCACCACGCTGTGAAACAAATCAAAGCAACCAATTTCACAACACAGCCACACGAAAGGGACTGTGATCGATTTCAGTGCAAGCACTTGATTCACTCGGGCGATCTTCAGCAGCAGGTGGTTGGTAAGCAAATACCGATCGGATGCATCTTCCCATCGGCTGTACCGAGCGGTTCGTGCCGCATCGCTGTAATCGCGCAAAGGTCAACCACAGCCGAATCGTGACTAAGCTTTACCGCCACAGTCCGCA
Source organism: Anopheles rivulorum (assembly GCA_018908115.1). Classification (NCBI taxonomy): domain Eukaryota; kingdom Metazoa; phylum Arthropoda; class Insecta; order Diptera; family Culicidae; genus Anopheles; species Anopheles rivulorum. The sequence goes on from STHB01000010.1 coordinate 24,037,375, forward strand.
AACCTACAGACCAAGGGAAGAATCCGGTTGGAATTTAACTGCATGAAGCTTAAACCCATCACGCCTGGCCAGAACCGAATTTACCGCTCGTTAAATGTCATCCACGGAAGCAACGTGTTTCACACAGAACCAACAGCTTCTCGGTTGCTGTAAATTAAACATCTTCCTTTCTGGAGAAACAAGTCATTTAGTTTTATTTGCCTGCAAAATGGCAAAACATTTCTTTACCGTCGCTACTGTTTCCGGGTAGAATGTGAAGAATTTTACGATGCGTGGTGGTGAGCGTGGTTGGAATGTGCTTCATAAGGAAGCTGTGGGAAAGAGCTCATTTGCCATGAGATACGATGAGATGAGGTAAATGAGTTAAAACATAAATTCAGGAAATAGAAATAATTAGCATTCGAGTAAATGAAAACAAAAATGTGGGAGGAATGTATCGTATTTGTAATGTATTTTTGCTAAACGCTAAATAATAATTATTTAAATAATTCATTCACTAAAAAAATCACGAACAGACATTTAAAAATAGTACATCACTTATTATCCTCTCAACTGCAAATAGAAAGCCCTAATCTCAAAAATAGTATGTAACCACGTAGAAATCCGCATCCAATTTGCTGCAATATAGATAGGAAGCGCACAATTTCAACTTACCTTCGAAAGTTCAACCGCACGGCAGTGACCTTCGGATACATTCCACTCGGTGCGGCCCGGTTTTGCCAGTTCATTCCACCGAACCAAGCGAACGATAGCAAAAGTTCTGCTCACGGCAACCGGCCGCTTCCTTTGCGCGCGAACGAAACTGAAAGCTTGAACTTGACGCTTCAGTGGTACAAAAAACGCGTTCAAGAACCAGCTCGAGCTGCGGGCTCTTACCCTTAGCAAACATTTCTTTTCTTCTTCTCCTCCGAATGGTATTCGCGCGGGCCTACCCGCCTACCGCCTACCTTATCGCGTTGCGTCAGATCGAGTTATGCAAAGCAGGACGACTCCACCCGCTGCCGGGTGCCAAAAATAAATTCTAAAACTGCCAACGCGCTCAACATTGTTCGGTTCGCACTGTTGTTTTTTTTTTTGCGCTACCAGAGATAGATATAGGGGGAGAGAAAAACCGCTCACATTAGCCGCATCACCATCAACCATCGTTTGAAGGACGTTTGGTGGAGAGAAATGTGCAAATGAAACGAAAACATCCTTCATCCGCTTTGTAGATTCGCTTGGTTTTTTTTTCTTTCTCTCTCTCTCGTCTCTCTGTCCTCTGAGTGGACCGTCTCCATCGTTCAGGGCCCACCTAATGCATCATAATCGGTTCGGAATGCTGCCTAAGTGGTTCAAGAGCACCGTCCGCTCGTCAAATTGATCTTCGCGAAGGCTTTCGAACCACGCGAAACGCGATCATTTCGCACACGTTTCGAAACATCTGCGATTGTGGGTAGAAGCTAAGAGGTCAGCGTGAAAATAAAATCTGGAGAACTTTATTTTGCTCATGGTGCAGATGCGTGTGGAGCAGAGACTTCAGCATAATTCTTTCACCTTATACCTCAACGACTTTAACTGCTGCTGCTTGTTTTGCATACTGCTAAAGTATGTATGGAAAATTTATTTAAATTCATAAACATATCATTAATATTTATAACCTCGTTAAAAATGTCTTAAGAAAAAGGAAAGGATTTACAAATGATTTCAGAAACACTGTTATGCCTAAATGTAGAGTGCTGGACAACCCTTTTCCAAAGATGCCATTGCCTTGTAGGACGTTAGCGATATGATAATATTATTCAAAGCTTTAACCTTAAAGCTAGCTTCTTTTTATTAGATTGGATTAATACACCAAAAGCGCACTTGGCATTGAGCATTGAAGATTTGTTCGATTAAAGCAACAACTCCATCTTCCAGCGATCGCCTTCCAATCATCACAAACTCGAGTTGAATAGTTGTTGAAGCTATTTCAACACGTTGAAGTACGCAATCGGACGCAACAGTGACAAAAATGCACAACAACTCTGAAGCACCAGCGACTTAGCATAATGGCTTCCAAATACAACCATTTCTTCACACCAGCCCAGCTAAGTTCCCATTTCGGGCTGATGATAGTTTGGATGTGCCGGATGCAAATCAAACCCCGTTCCTAAACTTGACCATCAACGTCGGGTGACTTAAGCGCCCGGCAGAAGGTGGAGATGTTTTGCAACGTTTCATCGTTTCGATCCAGTTCGATCAGCGGTGAGGTTCGCAGCGTTCGCAGCTGTCGTCAACTATCTCGTCCATTTCGATCAGCAGCAGCGAGCATCCAGTTTAATGGGGCTGCTTGCTCGAAGCTCTTAGCTTTGACATTGGCGCTGGTATCCGAAAATTGAACCCAATGTGTCCTTCAACCGGTGCGCATATGTGTGCCATGCTCTAAACCTCTATGCCCTGGNAGGTGGAGATGTTTTGCAACGTTTCATCGTTTCGATCCAGTTCGATCAGCGGTGAGGTTCGCAGCGTTCGCAGCTGTCGTCAACTATCTCGTCCATTTCGATCAGCAGCAGCGAGCATCCAGTTTAATGGGGCTGCTTGCTCGAAGCTCTTAGCTTTGACATTGGCGCTGGTATCCGAAAATTGAACCCAATGTGTCCTTCAACCGGTGCGCATATGTGTGCCATGCTCTAAACCTCTATGCCCTGGTCAGCCTCCATCCGATTGCGACGGGCTGACCGGCGTACCATGGCTTCCAGCAGTCGCAGCGACGATCGCGACCCTTCACGAAGTCAGAGTTCAAATTGCTCGTTCTGTGGCAAAAGATGCACGTTAACTATTGCGTTGACATTGAAAGCGGTGGCAGAGCAGCACGTTTAGGCCAAACGGTCAGACTGCTAACGATGGTGGGCTAAAAATATAAATGTATATTTATGAGCATGCGAGTTCCTCCTTTTGCTTGTGTGTGCATGTGCTTCGCTTCCAAAACCGAACGCATCGCTTATGTGAGGATCGGGTTGGAAGAAAAGTATTGCAATGCGTTGTGGACACGGACGAGTGTTACACAAAGTCGCTCGCTGCTGATCATGTGTGTCAGCAGCATCGTTAAGATGACACAATTTAGGAAGCTAAGACAAATGGATGGATATCAGTGCAGGAGTTCTGACGTATAAGAGTTTTACTCAAGAAGAACTAGTTACGGAGCCCATTTCTTTGGGGAGATTGAATTCAATGTTAAAGATTTGTGTGTTTACATAATGACTTAATTCCTTTATCTCTCAAAGATCCATCTTTGCGTGGACCTAGCACGCCTTTTTACTACTTGAAGAGGTCCTAAACCGATTTTACGGATTGGGTTGTTTGGTGTTATGTCTACGACATTACCTATCAACCACAATATGGGTATTCTCATTCTCTATACTACATTGATATCATTGTACTGTCTCCTTTGTGACAGCAACTCGTAATATGTTCTCTAATGTGAGTTTCGTTACAATACTCAAATCAATGGATATTGCATTGGTGCTTATATTATGAATCACAGTTAAATATACTTCGCCATAAAAAAAAACCATCCGGATATGATTCCGAACATATCAGTTCACCAAATGTCAGAAATTACGAATCGTTAATGTCGTGGGTTAGTACCAGCACAGTCCGAAACTTGATGATTCCGGACATATCAGTTCAACAAATGTCACAAATTACGAATCGTTAATATCGTGGGTTAGTACCAGCACAGTCCGAAACTTCTTTTAGAGCGTCACTTTACGCACGCATCACTGCGAACGCTTGTGAATTCTCAGGAAATCCGAACAATCGCAAACTATCCCATCTGCAATCAAAACCACACGTTCAAGGACTCGCTTTACCCGCTCATCGAATGTTGATTCATTCATAGGAAATACCGATCAAGCGCAATGTGCGATCGCAATCTCCGCTCGGTGCTACGGATAAATATCTGTCCTCGGCAAACTTGTCACTCAGGACCTTACGGAGGCGCTCGCATTCGCTACTCAACTACTCAGTCAGTCTGCATTCGCCCCTTTGGGTTAACTCAGATGAAGGATAACGTTCTGCAACAGCACATTGGCGAATGGCAGGCCGGGTACTATTTATTACATCATAAAGTGGAGCTGATTTTATAACCCGATCGCCCCGAGCGAATGGTTCGTGAAGATGATGAAGATGATCTTTACCCGCCACAGTTTGCTGCGGCGGTTTGGCTTAATTCAATCGAAACGCTTGTTATTCATCCCGACGAGGGTGTGTTTGCCATTCTCTTTTCTGTGCGAAACTGGCCCGTTTCTTAACCGTTCTTGGCCGTTTTGGAACTACGGTAGTGGTGGCAAGATTATTTGTTTTTTTTTTCTACGGATCGAAACGGAAATGTGCGATCGATACACTATTAATATATTTTTTACAAGCTACATGAATAGCGAAGCGCTAATTCGAATGTGAACACGTACACGATGGCGTACGAATCGAGTGAACATATTTATGGTGCTTTATGGCTGACCCCAACTGTGCAGGATGCTCGATACGCAAAGAGGAATGTTATTCTGACTCGTTAAGGTAGTGAGTTATGGGCATGGGTTGTTATGCGTAGAGAAGCCGTGAGCATCTTTTTAATGTCAAGACTTACCCAGGCGTTTGAAATAACAATGACTAATTAAAAATTTGCACATGATAGGTCTAATGTTATATTCGCTAGAAGCAACTCAACATATTGATTCCTCATTTCACCTTGGATGCAAATCTCACTACACATTACGATTCGCACTCATCAGTGCGATTGATTTATGATCGGTTAGGTTAATTCTACGCTCAATTTCGTATGATTTACCGCAAGTGAGCTACCGTGCTGTTAGCTTCTAATAAGCGACCTGCTACCACCGACTGCAAGGACACTGGCGCTGCATACTACTGTCGAGATCTTCCTCTTCGTCCCTTAATTTCTAGGGTCCCATCAGGCCTAACTGACTGCATGACATTGACCAGCTTTTAAGACGATTGTATCCTTCACTTGCTGGGCTTTTCGAAAAAAACCCACACCAAAATGATTCATTTTTGCAAAAATAAAGAGAGAAAAAACGTACCGAAAGGTTTCAATTCATTTGAGTACCGGAGCAATAGCGAAAAGAAAAAAGGTAATGGTAACAGTCACAACGTTTAGCCACGTATCGACCATTTCCGATTGAAGCTGAGTTGCAAAACCCCACCTGTTGGATCGTTTCAACAGCCACACAAAGCAAAAATGATCGCGTAAAGCGCAACGGATATCCAAATCGTTTTACAGCTTTCTGTGTGGTTGATAAATCGTTACGTTCAACAGCACCAGGGTCGATGCAGTTTCAACCTGCCTGCTCTATTAGCGCAGGGGGCAGTGTGCAGTGTCGTTAAAACTGAAACGAACAAGCATACAGCGCAGCAGCTGCATCTGTCAACCCGTCGCAGTGCGGCGCATCTCAAAATTCCAATTCCCACCGGACGGAAGACGCTGAACGTGCTACCAAACCGCCAGCACACGAACTGGTTTTCCTTGGATCAATGCCAACGATTCGAGGGGGGGCAATATGCCGCTACGATGGGTACTTTCATTAGCATAACTCATTCGGAACTTTGCATCGGGTGGCTTCACCCGGCCGGGAAGGCTCTATCGGTCTGATTAGGCGGTGGTATGCCCCGGTTTGCCCAATCACACTCCCACCCTCCCCCGATGAAGACCGGTGCCGTAGACGGTTCTGCATTTGAATAACTGGAACAAAAGAGATGATCTCGCGACCGAGCGGGCGGATCGCCTTCGGAAAAACGGGCCCCGGGTCGCTCGGGAGGTCAACCGAACTAGCAACCGGTATTCGGTTTGCTGTGGTCGGTTGTGTTGCTTTGCCGCGTGATATCCGGCCCCATCAACAAGAAAAAAAATCCATAATCACCGAAACGGGGGAGTTCGGGTGTTGTCGAAGATAAGACGTGTCAAGCGGTTCGTCGGTTACGGAAGCATTGAAGTCATTCGTTTTTCATGTCGAGCGCTTTCGTTTGCAGCATGTTCGTAAACGTTCGTTGCCTTGCGGTGTGTTAACTTTTGGGTGTCATTTTTTTATGAATCGGTACTGGCGAAGAAAATGAGACATGATAAATGGGAATTCCATTTGATAACGATATAATGTACTGTATATCCACTGTATGGATATATTAAAATTATTTACATATGAAATCTTTTTACGTCAGTTTATAGAAAAAACAAACATATTATACACAAAATATTTAATTTAAATCCATTTTATCTACATCAATCTAATAATTAACATATAAAAAACAAACGATGATTTTCGTGATTAAAAAAAGCATATAACATTAGCCAGAAAAGGAAAAAACAAGTCAGGTACAAGCACTACATCTCTGCGTCTCAAAACAATCTAAGTACACATCTACTACCATCTCGACACAAAAGGGCTGGCAATGACTCACAAACTGCACCCCCATTTATGCTGCACTCCCGCAAACGCAGCAAGACAAATGACACACCAAAGTGCCGACGCATTTGCTCTACCCTATCGCAAACCTAGTATATCACCTTTATTACGTGACTAATCACACCATAATTCCACACCACAATGGCTTATTTAGGCAGAGGGACACGCTAATGTCCGTACGAATTGCGAACGACAACAGTGGAAGCAGCAACAGAAAAAAAAACTGCATTTTGCTTCCAAAAGACCTCCGCTTGAACGCTTGAACGGCGCAATTCCGTCCATATTGCTTGGCGCGATGTTTTCTCGCGTACACGGCAAAGCGAGCGCGGAAGTTATTTAAGCACAGCATAAACTCTACACACACGGGCACTGTGTTGTCTATTGTTCTGCTAGCGCTGTTAGCGGGTGGTTTAGGTGCGGGTGAAAAACCAAATACTTGCTAATAATTCGCGAACGCATGTTTTTCGCAACATTAAGCCCGCCAGTAACCTTCCTGCGGCAGGCCCGCGTTCGCACAGCCGACTGGGTGCGAGCGGCTGGTGTGTCTGTGTTGGTCGGTTTCGAATTAGTCTTACTTTAATTGCTGTGTTGTGGGTTTGAGGGACTATACGCGAAGGCTCGCACGTTAGGAGTGTTACTTCAGTGTGAAACAATAGCCACAGCCAATGATGTTAACCATCGTGGGGTAGTGCGCTTACTCGCGTGACAAACACGCTCCAGACACGCCTGAAACTATTTGGTATGCATTTCCCGAGAAAATTGCCTTTTATGTCATGACAGAAGAGGAACCGTGTGCATATGTGTCACCGAACGAAGAGCTGTTAATCAGATTTGATTTTGTAACGATGTGCACAAACGATATTCCAAACGAAAAGAAACGAATATTTTACAATACTTAACGTGATTAATATGATTTGATCAATTATTTAAAGTTATTAAATAATTTACTAAGAGCTAGTAAAAAAAATCATGTTTTTGTTTAAAATTTCTGTTTTAAATGATCACTATGTGTAAATAAATTAAGTAGGAAATTCAATAAAATACAGCAATCCAAAAATAATTAAATATTTGCTAAAGAACAAATAAAAGACTACAGGTTAGGTCGATTGAAATTGAAAATTCTAATTGACAAGCAGCTTTACAACACACAGGCAAGCGTACAGAACGAACCAGGAAGCCATAGTCGCTCGTTGTTTTTGCATTCAGCTATTTATTGCAGCAATAATCAACCCACTGCTCATGTTGCCAACGTTTCAATCACCTGCCATCATCGCATGTGAAAGGCGAAGCAAAACGCACCAGAACAGCGTTTCGGTTTCAATTTGAACACTTCACATGTCAATCCGACCGAAGCGACCGGTACGGTCCCGAGCTGTCCAGCAATCGACGGGTTAAAAAATCGTGACCAGTCATCAGACGATCAACCGCGCATGGGAAGCATCGGGTGACGAACAAACTGCCAACCATTATTATTTTGGGCGACATTCTAATCCCGCGTAATGATCGACCAAATAGAATGCCTTTTCGCCGTTTCTGGTAGGTGATGGTGTGTTTTCGGCACGCTTGCAAATTCATACATACCCAGCCAGGTCCGGGCTTAAACTAATGACCAGGCAACGATGCGCAACCGCATGCGGGCCACATGCTCGTGCCATCGCACAACCATTCGGGTGCCATTTTCCACGCCGTTTTTGCGCAAACGCTCGCGATCATCAGACGATGCCGTCGGACGCGTCTTCGGGTGTTCGGGGATCGAAAGCAAAAATCAAGCACACTGCTGCTAGCTAGCCAGTGGTCATTCCGAAACGGTCCACAGCTGAACGACCGTGGAATTACGAATCGGAGCGGCCATTGCGCTACCGAACCTATATGGCCGCTGTCGTTGTTCGTTGCGCCATTCGGACACGCTTCTGTCGGATGCGCCAGTTTGGTTGGCTGGATGGTGTTGAAGTACGGGGTGAGAGACCGAAATTGAAATGCACATATGTCTTCGGTTTTGTGCGGTGGCCGTATGACCGAAGATGATGAATTTAATCAGGTCGGACCTCGGCACAGGGGTTGTTGAAAGGTCTGCCGGCGATGTGCGAATTGCCCAGTGCCTTACGAATTCGTCACGGTGATCGAAATTCTATGACGGTAAAGAGTAGTAGCGAACACGAAACGTTGCGTTGTTTTTGACAAGCCTGTTTTTGACAAGTGTACCTGGGACATTCCGAGTAGTTGAATATACTTTTGAAGATTCGTGTTGTATTGTCTAATAAATCCCAAGATTAATTTTTGTTACGGGGTTGTTTTTAACAACATGGAAAACCAAATGTAGTATTTGAAGTAAAAGTTGAATTTAATCATACTTCATAATATGGTAAGGTAAGCGAAATGATGATAAACATTTGAAATGTTCTTTATTTGTTTGCAACATCTTTTATATAGTTAGTTAAAAGATAATCACTCAATAAATTAAATCATCAGATCAGATCAGATAATCATCAATAAATTAAAAGATAATTTGTTCATTCATTTTGTTTGTTTTATTAAAATCTTTCGATTTTAATGTAGTTTGATGATGTTGATAATATTATAAAAAGCATTATTTAAAAAAAATATTTACAACTTTATTGCTGTATATGCTTATCATACAAGAAATTGTCAGAAATATGGTTTCAATTTAATTTTTAAACAAACATACAATAAAAAAAACACTTAAACATCCAAATAAGCATAAATGTATTCCTGTCAAACTAACGCTAACTCAACTAACCACACACTAATCTAAACTGTCGCCGTGTTTGTTGAATGTTTAAGTAAACACTTTCTCTGTCTCTCTTTCTTTCTCTCTGTGATTATCCGTTTACAAGCAGTGTGCCGCAAGGGAACCATTTTCTTCCCTCACTTGCACTCACTTTTCAACATAACCAAACGCTATGAAAATTACACTTGAACCTGCGCTTTAACCGCAACTAACGAGAAGCGCTGATTTTCATCTTCATTAGGAAAAGCCTTACCGAACGTTAGGCTACTAACACGCGAAACGATACCATGCCAAATGAGGAGAGAGAGACAGAAAGAGAGAGATAGAGAGAGAGAGAGATAGAGAGAGAGAGAGAGAGAGAGAGAGAGAGAGAGAGAGAGAGAGAGAAAAGAAGGTTATAAGCTCTCCAATCCACTACACGTATGCTTGCCAGCCGGTACGACCCTGCCATGATCGCCCGACCAGACCACCGTCGTCGGTTATGTAAAAGTTCACGCGTGCAATTTTCATCTGGCGCAACGGATGAGGGCATCATAAACCCGGAACAGGGCCGGCACTAGTTACAGACACTGTTTAAAACGCAGTAACACACCTGCGCCCCAGTGCGTCTCGGATGAATCTAACAGCGATCCGGCCCGGTAAAGGTGGAAAAATCGAGCGCAACTGTAAGCCGTTTAACCGGTGCGTTAGGGCCCTAGCCGGGTACCACGGTACCATGGCAAAGATGATGAAAAACACTTCTCTACCCCGATTGCAAATCAATTCGATTGTGGAGCAAAATTTCGACAGCCATACTGGGTGGCCGCTCACCAGCACAAACCGATACCGAACCTTTCCTTGGTTGTGTTTTCATTTCTGGCATGCATTTTACATCTTTCGTTCACTTTTGTGTGCTACCTTCATGTGAGGAAATGATTTTCACCTAACTATTTGCCTTGGCCAGTGTAGTGAGTAAAGCGAAAGTGGTCGAGCAGCAGGCGTCCGTTCTAGCTGCAAAATGGTGGTACAAATGTAGCAAAGCAACATGCAAAGTACACAAACACACACGTTAAGTCGACTATTCAATGTTAAGCTAATCAAACGGAACATGGCACAATGTGGATGTGAGTGTGTTTTTTTTTGGTGTTTGTTTGGTACCGTTTAATTCGCACGCAATTCGTGTCCTTCAATGTGCAACCGGACGTGGATTGTGGGCAAAAAAAGAACAAGGTATTGTAGTTGATAATCAGTTGGCAAGTTGATCAGTAAAGAGGTTGATGAACTTGTTTTATGTTTTAAAGACAACTCATAACTCAATTTATATCAATCTGATCGATCAAGTTCAGTTTTCACTTTTAAATTAAAATTAAATTGAATCAGTCTGAGGTTGTACGCCAACAAACTCAATTAGGATTATAAGTTAAACAATGGGATAGCTTTATCATTGTATGGAGCTTAACATTTTTAAAGCTTTCCAAACAATGAAAATGAGATGAAGAAATCATAACACAATCACGACTTACATCAATCATCGATGGTTGGTTGCAATTCGTTCTCAACATGATTTAATACAAATCGCAACATCAAGGTCAAGTTTTTTTTTAAATGTTTGCTGTGTAACTCACATTATTGGGCTGTAAATTTTTAAAGCTTTCTATATCTGTAACTAAACTTTAAATTGTTTGTATTGTATAGATTGTTTTGATTCTAAGTTACAATTTTTACATTGTTTTCTTATTTATAGATTATACTCTTTTTCAAATTGCTATACAACTATTGTACTTTTCAAAATGTTTTATAGTTTACTTGCACATAGCATTTTTACTAAACTTCAGCAGTATTTGATATCTTAATAACTTTGGCTTACATATGAACCGGACCATACCTTCCCGATCAATGTACCGATAAAAAGCAAGAATTTTTTGGCATACACATAACTTATTCAACTTGTTATAAGTGCTTCGTCAACATTCCACCATCGTTACGTACCTGTAAGGTGCAAGCGTGTCATCGACCATCGCTCTCAAATAGTTTCCACCCTCGGATGCATAACAGAGACACGCGGTAGTATCATTAACCTCCTCGTCGGCATTCGGGCAATAACAAACATTCCAGTTTTCCAAACACATTTAAAATATTCTGCCATTCTCATGCAGCCCACGTCCTGCCCCCGTTTCGAAGCCACATTACTGCGCGGTCGGAATGGATACTAAATACAACAAAAAAAAACGGAAAACAAACGAAACAGAAGAAGACTCTCACACTGGGCCGGTACACGTCAAGACCGGGCCCTTTCCTGGCTGACATACTTAGCAACCAGCGGTGCTTGAACAATCCGATAACGATCGAAACTGAGACGCATCGAAAGCGAAACGCGCGATTACATCAGCGATCAACGACTAGCAGCTACCAGCAAACACCGACCACGGGAAATAGAAAAAGTAAAACTACCCAAAACAGCATGCACTTTTTGACAGCCGTCTCACGGGGATGCACCTTATCAGTGCCTGCCCCATCCCGTGTGATCGGTGCATCACGATTACGTGCCGCGTGGTGCGTAGTTTTCGAAAAGAAAGCAAGGGAAGTCATCCCAGGTCAATGGGAATTTGCATAAGAAATCGATCGAAACAGCAATCCTAAACGATTGGACCATACCGGTAAATTAGGTTATTGAATTGGGAAGTTTATTGCCGCTCGTTCGAATCCGGCCGTGGTGTTGGGTCGTATGTTTTCGGGGTTATGATTACCCGTAATCCTGTCACTCTCTGTTTACAAACAAACGGCGTGTTTGTTTACGATGCTGTGTGAATGGGATGGGAATGTTTTGACATTTCGTTGAGAATAAACACAAATGAAAGTGTTTACTTACTAGCTTAAGTAGTGTAAACGATTGCAAACAGCAAGCGATCCAGAAAGGGAAAAGGATTTTAGATTCAGAACTTTTCATCAACTACTAGTGCACAATAGGCTAGTAAGGAGGTTATGATTGCTGATTGTTGTAGAGTGTAAATTTTTCAAAATAGCTTTACAATCTTTGGTTACTTGGCTTTGTTCGTTAACTACTAGGACATGATTGATATAATCTTTCAGTTATTAGTTTTAGTTGCTATGTTTTTTGATACAACATTAAAATGTGTTGCTTCTAATGGTTGTCCTGGTTGCTCTTTACGAAAAAAAAAGATATTTTGATATTTTTTTATAAAAGATATAAAAGAAAGATGTATCTTTTCAAAAGATCAAAAGAGCTAAAAATAAGCATACCTACACTCATTGATTACAAAAAATCATCTACGAAACGTACGGCGCCACGACGTTCTCGTCTGACAAAACAATTCCTTTCTGCCATCCTAACTCACGCTGGCGCCCGTGCGTAATTATTTAGCGCATCTTCACTTTTACTTTCACATGATCGTTTTTGTTTTGTTTTTGCTACACACTGCCAGTGTTGGATGATGGGGCCTCCAACCGAAGCTGGATGGATGTCGCCGGTACCAAACACGGTGCTATACCATTTGTCAAGCTGTGCTGTGATCGATTCCTGGTTCATGTTACGCACCTTTTTTCCTTTCATCTTCACAAACGTCTTTTCTGCCCATTACACGCTTTTGCTCGCCTTTTATCTTCGTGTACCCTTTTTCTTCATCTTCATTGCACCAGCGGGGAATGTGCCTTGACATGCGCGACATTTTGCCATTTTCTATCGTGCAAACTTTAAGTGCTCATCACACGTGCAACGATGAAATCGCTGTACGTTGATGAGTTTAACGGGTGAAGAAGGAAACAAAATAAAAAACCCGAAGCCACGACACAGCACGATCCAGCTTATAGACTAATGGTTTGGGGACGTGCCGGGCGTTCCGATTACTGCGTTTCTGCAGTACTGCACTGCGTGCCTTTCTTTCACTTTGTCTTACAAAGTTGGCAATTAAACTGGTGTATTACTGTATGCAATTACTCACAGGTAATTGCTGTAATATTTACTTTAACTGCTAAATTTTGTTGTTTCATTATAAAATATTAATTCAATATTAGGCAATAATTATTTAAGCTTAATTTTATTTGAATTCCCCTCTCATCGTTTACTTTTAAAAAGGAAAATGATTCCTTACCAGCCCGGGAAAAAAAAGTGGCACCATGATCCGGAGTGATAAATATTACATACCTGCACCGTGGAATGGAAAATAAATTAAAATGAATGCATTCAATTACATCCCATTCAACGACAACGCGTCACACAATTACACAACAATCCTCCCGGCTAGACGCTGCATCAAATCATCACGGTCGAATTGCCAATCGCTATCAATTGCCGAAGCCGATTGAATACACGGTTTCCATCGGTGGAGTTGCGCGTGTTCATCCATCTGCAGCGTTTTAATCCATACCAATGGCGCCATCACTATCAGGAGTTGTTTTTTTTTTTTTTGTTTGCCAGCCCACCGTTTGTTTGTGTGGGGTTTATAATTTTTTTTATAATTTAGCTATCGCATACGGCGAATGAACTTTACCTTCAACTAATCTATGTTTGCGATACGAAACCAACTTAACCGACCGTGGCCAATCACTTCCACTTCCCGAAACATCGTATATCGGTGCATAAAGGTAACCGCTTCACCGTCCACCAAATGGAAAACCATTTTTCCGATTGGAAAACTCACACATGCATTCGAACGGCACGGACCGGTGTTGGAGTGTTAACGCAAGCATCATAATTGGACCATCATCGAACTCTCGGGGTGGCCCCGGGGCAAGGGAAATCAATCGAACAATGGATAGTATTTTTTTTATTTTCTTAATGAAGAATCGGTGTGAATAAAAAATAATAATGAAACGGTAGCGATTACGCGATTACCGTGGCCGATCCGTGTTATTGGTGGCGCTGGTTCACGTTTTGGGGCAATCATGATGAAAAAAAAAGTTAATTGAAAAGCAAACATATTGCCACCGGCATGGAACTAGGAAAGTTAGCGCTACGTGTGATCGATTGTATCGCAACTGCAACTAAAAGTTGATATTGGTATTTTAAAAGATTTTTCTTTGATTTCATATAAAATTGTTTTATTAAAAAAGCTTAAAATACCTGTAACAAAATCAAAACAGAAAAATTTAACAAAGTTTTATAATATGCGTACACAACATCATTTTAGCCATAAATGTAGTCTTCAATTTAAACTATTATAGCAAAGTTGATTATTACAGCGTTTATACTTCATTGCTACAAAGTCGAGTTTCTTGTTTCTGCTTTATTCACCATTTTACGTTACTTTTTTTAAACCAAATACTAACAAAACTTCATGCAAATGAACATGAACATTTCATAACATTTGCTTCTTATTATGTTTCTATAATTTTCTGCTATAAATTTACTGTGGAATGATATTTCATTTTCCTTCCTAAGCTATCGTTTAGCTTTAATTTTAACCGTCCATTTTCGGCACAAATTCAATGTTATACTTACAAAGACTAATCAATTGCATTGTTGGTTCTCTTTCTATTTTCACAGGTAAGTTTGTGCGGAAAATTCAAAACACCCTTTCGGACCAGCACTTCTCAAGGCTACTCCCAGGCCAACTAATTTCCCAGCCACATGTCATGGCTCAGGGTCACGCCAGGCGACAATCTCTGACACACAATGACATTTTCTTTCCCATTGACCATAGTGAACGCAAGAAAGGGAGAGTAGGTTTTACAAAAGAAAAAAAAATAGCATTCATTATGGTAAAGTATCTTGTTCGAGGTAAGATTTCTGTCTCAGTTCGTTAAATCTACATCCACAATAGCACACAAAATCTGTCACCCTTGCGGCTTTATGGCATTGCAAAATCAATCAGTTTCTTTTAATTAGGGTCCGCGATTGCTCGCTGCCATTATTTGCTGCCGAATCTTAAGCCACACATGGGAAAGACAATTAACAAGCGTGGATTATTACTTTTTACTTGGTTTTTATTGCTGTCTACTAAAGGTAGCATTTGTTTTTTTTTTTTTTTGAAACATTTTGCTTCAAACGATTTAAAAAGGGTTTACTTTCAATATACTTTGAGTAAAATTACCCTTTTAAAACACGTAGAGCTACTTTCTTGTTGAGCCAAATCTTTGCAATAAAAAAAGCTTTTTAACACGTTAGATAAATTTTTGAACTTACAATGCGTTCGATAATCATTTCGATAATGAAAAAATGACGTTACGTTTATGTTAACGTTTGCCATAAAAAGAAACCCTTAACCCCCGACTGCTACAGTTCCCTCCCCTTTGCTGATCGCCTAACGCCCCTTAGCTGATTGACCACCCAAGAAGCTGTGTGAACTAAGCGACTGAGCGAAAAATGCTTTTGTTCCGTGCGAAACAACGAAACCTTTGCGTAATACTGTCATTCGCGCCACCGGTGGCTTATGGGTGAGAAACTAAAACAATATCCATACCACTCTAAGCGTGGTTAGCAACTACATTCGCCTTACGAAAGAAGTAAACTTCTGCCCGAGCGTTGTCGATGGGGAGAGCTGATCAGCAGTATTGTCGCTTATGCTGTACTTAGGGAAGGTACTTAAAGCTCACTTTGACAGCAATCGTTGCAACAACTACATAAACAACAACAAAACAATCACTTCAAAAGGCCACCATGTTGACAAGATGGTGTTGATGGAAGTGTTGTCTTTTTGACATTTGTGCTTTATGTTTCATTTGCAATGTACACTACTGATTATGGCATCTCCCACAAGCGTACCGCATTGCAAAAGCGATCCAGTTTAGTAAATCAAGCTGAATCCACTAAATCTCATCTACCCACACACCTAAGCGTCGGCTAAACTGCACTTAGCTCGTTTCTGTAGCCTGCGGGTTGATTGCTCATAAAGCGATGACAAACCCCGAACCCGCTTCAGTCACGATCCAGATAGGTCAATAAAACTGTACATCTTCTCTGCTGTCTCCGGCGGCAGAATTTATCGAAACGAGCCCCGATCAAACCTGCATAAAGATCAAATAAAATTATAAACCAATCTCCGGCTATAGCGCGACTCAAAAATGCCACTCCATGCGCGCGGAAAGAGTGACCGGAATTTGGCACCATCATCATGGCGGTGCGGTCGGTGTGACGAAAGAGATTCTTTTACCGCACGCCCTCATCTTTTCGTGCGCTCAAGGCGATAGAATGTTTGCTCAAACCGAAGCAATATTCAATCTGAAGCTTACCCCGAACCGCCTGCATTGTTGATGATCGGTTCGATCGGTTGCGATTAGATGAGTTTCTGTGAAATGTCAAATCGGTGCCGAAATCAACCGCCCACAGCGAAGTGGTGATGGATGAAATTAAGTTCAATAATCATGCCTTCAAAACGTTGCCGAAATATGAAATCACAGCAAAATGGGAGAGTTTAACTGAAAGAGAGAGAGAAAGAGAGAGAGAGAGAGAGAGAGAGAGAGAGAATTGATACTGCTATGCCAAAATAGTCACTAGAGTGATATTGCTTCATTATCATCTTTATGAAGAAGTATTGTAAATTTGAATCGATATTCGTTCACGATATCATATTACACCGTTGAAAAGGTAGAAATCAATTTAATATTGAAAACGGTAACCGTTGAATAATATATTTTGTCGCTTTTCAATTACGGGGACTAAAGAAGGCTTCAACTCTTTGAGCATAGAGGGCGCTGTTTGCATCCTTCTGTGAGTCGCTTACAAATTAAAACAAAAACTTTAGTTTGCTTTTTGTAATCGAATTCCATAAATTTTATGTTGCAAAGATATTAAAATATAGTTNCTATAGCGCGACTCAAAAATGCCACTCCATGCGCGCGGAAAGAGTGACCGGAATTTGGCACCATCATCATGGCGGTGCGGTCGGTGTGACGAAAGAGATTCTTTTACCGCACGCCCTCATCTTTTCGTGCGCTCAAGGCGATAGAATGTTTGCTCAAACCGAAGCAATATTCAATCTGAAGCTTACCCCGAACCGCCTGCATTGTTGATGATCGGTTCGATCGGTTGCGATTAGATGAGTTTCTGTGAAATGTCAAATCGGTGCCGAAATCAACCGCCCACAGCGAAGTGGTGATGGATGAAATTAAGTTCAATAATCATGCCTTCAAAACGTTGCCGAAATATGAAATCACAGCAAAATGGGAGAGTTTAACTGAAAGAGAGAGAGAAAGAGAGAGAGAGAGAGAGAGAGAGAGAGAGAGAGAGAGAGAGAGAGAGTTGATGCTGCTATGCCAAAATAGTCACTAGATATTGCTTCATTATCATCTTTATGAAGAAGTATTGTAAATTTCAATCGATATTCGTTCACGATATCATATTACACCGTTGGAAAGGTACAAATCAATTTAATATTGAAAACGGTAACCGTTGAATAATATATTTTGTCGCTTTTCAATTACGGGGACTAAAGATGGCTTCATCTCTTTGAGCATAGAGGGCGCTGTTTGCATCCTTCTGTGAGTCGCTTACAAATTAAAACAAAAACTTTAGTTTGCTTTTTGTAATCGAATTCCATAAATTTTATGTTGCAAAGATATTAAAATATAGTTTATTGACGTTATAACGTCTGCATTGTCATAATAGTTTTCATTTGTTCGATAATACATTTCAACAAGTTCGCAGTTAAAAATAGACTTCCAATGATATAATGCGACACAAAACAAACACAAGTGTAGCCATGCACTATTCAATCTAGCACAGCTTCGTTACGTGCTAAAGCCCTTCTTGGCAGACAATCCTTAAAGACGACCCAGATCGTGAGAGAAAATTTTTGTTCATTTTTTGAAGAAGATCCCATAAACCTGTCGCACCCAGTCCGTACACAACCAGAGCTCATGTTCTTTCGTATCAATAATTTAGCAGTGTCGTGACAAGCTTTACCTTACCCTTTAGACACGGCGGACAAGCCCCTACGGATGGGAAAACACACCACATTTCAGCCGAAGTTTCAGTTTGACATTAAATCAACGAGCTTGCACGAGGAACTGGTTAAGATTTCATTACCCATTTGCGCTCAACCTAACGCGGATGCTTTTGGAAGGATGATTCGGTGATATTTCGTTTCGTTCGTCAGAATGGGCACAATTAAACCTGGCAGAGTGTGAGGAATTTCTGCAGGTTCCATTCCATCGAAACCGAGTTTCGACCGACTCGGCAGTCTCATCTGTGCCCTAGCCAAATGTCATGATTCGCCATCGACTTCGACGATTCACTGGAGCAAGTGATGCTTGCATAAGTGGCTTCTCTATTAACGACAAAAAACATGGGCTAATAGACGGGACCAGTAAGCAGAAGTAATGCCGCACAGGGCCACAGGGTGTAATCAGATGTGAACATGAGCCGCACAATTCACGCTCATGACACATGCAAAACGAGTTCATTAAAATGGACATTCTGCTGCTGCGACATCACTTGCTTTGCACTTCGTTAAACAGCCAATTGATAGGAGGACGATCGGAGACCCTTTCCCTTTGAAGAGGCAGAAACTCGTACTAACGCTTAGCAAGCAAGCGACATTGAGAAGCGAACATGGCCAACAAGGCTGCGAAAGACACATCGTTACTCTTTCACTTTCATCTATTGATTGTCAATCGTTTGCGCGCTGTGGGGAGCGTTTCGGTAACCAATGTTTGGTGTGTAAAATAGATCGTAACACCGTCCAGAGTGACGTCAGCCTCTTGTAAATGGTTTCCTTGAAGTAGAGTACATTCAAAATTGATCACCATGTTGAAGGCGATAAAGTAATGGGGAACGAGAAAAAAAAAAACAAGTGAAGAATGGTTGTCTTTCACAGAAGGTTTGCTGTGAATCAGGCACGCAGGATGGTTTTGTAGATTAAATTATGAATTCCTTCTCGAGCATTTTGACCGTGATGATAAGTTTAACTCAATCAATGCTCCATATTAGGCGTGAGAAAGTTTTTACTAAATTTATATTAACTTTCTACATGATTTATTTAATTAGCACATCAAACTGTCATTATAAAGTTTTACAAACCCTCATTCTCTATGTTTTAGTTTCTTATTTAGATGTAAAAATTAATTGTAAATTATGTAAAAAATCACCTAAAACCGGTACTAAGCTATAATATTAAAATAAAACATAACATGCGCATAAATCATGTTTCAATTACCAAACCAACCCACCATTGATTGTTAATGACAATGAGGAACGGACAACGCATACAGCGCACGTGTGCTACATAAGTGTGAAGTGTGTATCTGCGACTTCCAGCGCAACAAAAGCATTCCCCATTTTGATATTGAGGCGATGCTGCACCCATATACCCTTCGGCGCGACGCACTGTGCGGATTTTTATTGCAAACGGAATGTACCGGATTCAGATCTCCACAGCAAATTCCTGCTTCTCGGCAGGCATTCTGTGCCACCAACGGGTGCTGAGGTCAAGTAGGAAGCCGAAAAGCCATGGACGGCACAGTTGCAGCCAAGCCCATCGTTTTGGGAAGGTGCTAAGACAAAAGGCGTACAAAGCATGCGTAGTAAGCTTCTTAACGATTGTAGTTGGAATGGTGGATTCGGTGGTAAAATGAACAGAGGAAACAAAGAAAAGGAGCGTGACGCCATCTTTTTTTGAACTGAACTGAGAAACTAAAGAGTTAGGAGCTGTCAATAGTAGGCGGCTTTGCACGAGCACGTCAGTGTAGTCGAAAGCTCTTGGCGTGTTAGTGCGTGACGGCAGCAGTGGACATCATCGCTGTGTTAACGCAACCACTCGATTACGATAGTCCCCATACTCGCACTCATACGGTATCAAGCATACGTTCAAAGCAAAATGCTCGCTGGTATGTAAGTAAGGTGTGGAAGACAACCATCGACACGGACCACACTTCCACTAGCGGCACTAGTGTCTAAGTGTATTGATTGCCGCCGATCTGACAGCAAGAAGTAAGAGCTACCTGTTAATGAACTGTCAGTGCTGGGGAGCTAATAACTTACAGGCAATCGTCAGCAATAGGCACTCCTTCGCTGACACCGGCAGCAAGAAGGCGTTGAGCGTGCCTCCACAACACAACAATGATCAATAACTATTAGCGATCTTCTTGGATTGAAAGCTTCCGCTGGCGCTGGCAACGGACGGTGTTTGCTCGGTGGCAACTACAACTACAAAGTGCAATAAAGCTACATTTTCGCACTTCCGGAAGGCTTTTAACACCATTTGCGATACGGATCCCCAATCCGCAGTCGATGCCGCACTTGGATTTCTTCCGCGCCTTACTGTGTGTACCTTGGCGATGCAATTGTCCTTGTCCTTCGCAACACGCTCAGTCATTCCCTTTACCACACTTTCAGAACTCATTTCGCAGCTCCAAGAAACACTCTCAAACTTTCGTTCTTGATTTGCGATGGAGCAGTTTAAGGTACGCAAGCCTTTTGACCTTGGCGCCTGTTCGATGGTAACTTGAGCAATTAGAGTCCTCGTTTCTGACAGGAAGCATTGTCCAATTTCGACAGCTTCACTAATTAGGGATTGGTACGGAGGAAAAACTTACCCCGAAGCTCCGCATCACTCAAGGATCGTCACTCAGCCCGGTACAGTCACATTGCCGACAGTCGCCTTCAAAGCGTATGTCGGGCTTCGCATCGGGCTCTGTTTGTACTGCCATCTTGGCTGTGCTGAACCGCTGGAGACGACTCTTGCCATTCTTCCACACTGCGGACACACAATTGGGTCAGCTGGGAGCGTCAAGAGCATCCACCACGGCATCTTCCGCAGCAGGACCAGATCGAGCGCAGATCGAGGGCGATCGGTTCCATTCGATTAGCAGAAAGGAATTCAGGTCACATGTTCAGAAGGCACCGCAAACGGGTACGGTGCATGAGAAAGGAAGCGTCTCATCAGCACGCACCCATTGTAGGTGCGTTTATGGTGTGTAAGATGCGCTTCATACGCCACGATCAAAGCTCGTCTATTTTCTTGTGCTAAAGCACCATTTCTCACATTCGGTTCGCGGCTTTGTTCTTCTGTCGGCAGATAAAATCGACACGATCTTTTTTTTTGCTTCTATCGTACAACAGTGACATCCACGTACCAAACTTAATAGAATGGCAAAGGCCATGGCAATTTGTTGGCGCGTACAACGGCCACTTTCGAAATCTAATTATCGATCGACCACCGTACGGAGGCGGTCGTGTTTGTAAGACGCAAAAGAATTAAAATTGTTACCTATTGCTTCACGTTTCCACGAAGGTGTTTGTGAACAGAGCCAATGTTCTCGGCAAACCGTTCATCTTCATCTTTGTACCATGACCTTCAGGATCTAGTGGGTTTGGTCATGCAAACTTTACACTTTGGAACCGATGTACCATCTGAAAGAGGACATTTTCTCATATAATATTACATGGAATAACTATGTTTAATGACTAATCTCTATCTCCACTAAGATGTAATAATTTTGTTTCAACGAATTGCGCAGTTCTGAAACAATGTCAACTATTCGTGCAGTACAACGCACAGCAACCTTCTTTTACATGCGAGGATTACTAAGCACGTTATAACTAAGTCAAGGTTGGTCGACTTCATTCGTTAGTGACCAAATTTTACCACTGCGCTGCTGTTAATAATATGTTCGTTGGCATAAAATGGTCAATAATTGACATTGCAGTTAATGAGCAATTATTCGGCCTTAAGATGATTGCCTACTGATTTAATTGACTTTGACTTCAAATTAATAACATTAATAAGCTTTATCTGAATCATCTCAAAATACCGTTCTTGGTGAATACGTTGCCGAATGTGAATTGTGTCCGAGATTAAGTTACAAATAGTTGTAAGCATCGTAGTGTAGATGTTCTACATGAACAAAATAAAATGTATTACGTCTAATTCAAGGTGAAGAGAATCTTTATTGATTTCATCGCGTCTCCGCGTTCAATTAAAAACAACCGACACAATTATATACGATCCCTTCACACCATCGCCATAAAAGGATCGAACGATCTGCATGCAACATTCCATTGCACATATTCGATACACGATACATCTGGCACGGTGGAGGTGAGAGATGCATCGAGAATTCTCTACAATCTGCTTAACTGTCAGGCCACCCACAACATTAAATCTCCGCTGCAGTACGAGCTGAATCATCCGGTTTCGCAACTTTCGCTAGCATAAAAAATCACGCACACACACACACACTGATCTAACCCGATCGCAATAACCCCCGTCGTGATTGATGAGAGCGATTTTACGCGCCACGAGGGTGCGCTCGGTAAAGCTGTGATCAAATAAATACAGGCACACAAGCACAGGCGCGTGTGCTGTTCGAGGCAATAATTAAGCGTCCCTTAACGAATACAAAGATGAGGAAGGAGTGTTCCTTGTCGCTGGTTCCGCGTTGCTCACCTCGAACGTAGCAGGTGCCACATTGCAAGACGATCGCGATCGTATTTAACAATCGATGCGCTTTGATCGTAGGGGCGCCAGTGGATGACAGTAGATACCTGAGAAAAGGGTGCGTTAGGATCGGTTACAGGGCCACTGTAAAACATCAAGGATTGGTATGGTTCGTCAAAGCAACAAATACTAGACATTTACATCATTTTATCTTATACAAATAATTCCTAATAACATCCTTTCAATCTGACTTACCACTAAACATTTAATGATGAATCGATAATGATGTACATGATAAATGATTTAAAGAGCAAGCATACTCTATTTATACGTATACAAGGTTAGAAAGAACCTTTGTCAGATTAGGTGCATTCAGATTTATGGACTAATGGAGACCAGTACGTCGTTTGTTCAATGTTGTAGTTTGAGATCTCTTTTAGACATTTTAGATTTTCGTTTAGACATTACCAGAAAATTAGTGGAGAGTAAATTAGTAAGTAAATAAGTCAGAACCGGTTAGTAAATATGTTTATTTGCTTTTTAACGGTCCTTAATGGAAACTGTACGAAACACGAAGATAGGTATCTGAGCTGAACACATTGATTTACAAAACAAAAAGAGCTGCAAATAAAGAATGTAAAATGAAGTAAATTAATTTCTGGCAGCTGTATTACACGTACCAGCGTATACCCATGTATGCCACTTTGCTTCCTTTCATAACATCGTTTAACTCCTGGCCTTTCGAATCCTCTCACCACACATTGCTTTCGCGTCATTGCTTGCACTTTCGTTAGCGATACCTGCTTGTTGTGCTTGGCATCGTTAGAAGCGATACCCATGCAACGTTGGTGTAATTGCCACAATCAATCAGAACCATCCCGTTCGATGCCTTCCATTTCCTCGTTGCACAGTACTCGGGAAAGCACTCGACTGGCAGAAAAATCGAAATGGAAAGGAATGCTAGGGAAGAGCGAATGATGGAGGATGTTACCTTTCAACGCCTTCCTAGTGTTTGATTGCGTTAGCTCCACTGGGGACCGTACTCGAGCGCAAAAGGCGCTTAGGTGTCGCCATTTATTTAACTCATCGTACATTGGCTTGGTTTGGACTGCGATGACCACATGGCAGGAAGGCACATTGAGTAAAGATCCTTGAAAGTGTGGGTTCAATAGTTTATGTAATATAGTTTTAAATTTTTGTTCAGCTTTTTTAAACATTTAGACTAACATTTCATTGGAGTATGGATGTATCATGCAGATCTACAACTCACCATGCATGTAAAAAGAGATTGTTGTTTTTAAATAGTGACAAAAAATTGTGATAATTCTCTCACTTCCAAGGTTATTTTTTATATTCTCCTCATCTCATTTTTACTAAACTCACTTTTAGCATCCACTGTACGTTGTTCGGTTCATTCGACGGAAATAACACGCTCCACAAACTTCCAGCATGAAGTCAACGCTGGACGGGCCGCTTCCAAGATTAATGCAAATACATTACCCGTAATGCGATGCGATTAGACTGATTAGATTAGAGCACGTCTACTTTGCGCTCCGTCCGCATGGCAGACGCTTCCCGGTTCGGTCCCAAAAGGCACCCGAGGCCCGCGCGAGCCCAAGGAAATAGAGCCAATTTTGCATTTCCACTGCTCGGTGTCGGTTCCAGGCGTTGGGCCAAACGACAGTCAATTAACAGCCCCCGAGTCTTTCGGGGTGGGGGAGATCACACCGATGAAATAGAATCATTAGTCCGTTGACATGGTCGGGTTTTGGATCGAAGCAGGATAACCGCCGAGCGCAATGCCGAGCTCACCGGTTTGCTGACGGAAGTTTGGAAGCGGGAGGAATTGAGAAGCATCGTGTCCGGATATCGTGTCCATGGCTCAATGCTCGACAAATCAATTCATTACGTAGGATTAATTTTTACTGCCACGTTGATCGATGATTTGCTGCATTAGTTTGGCGGAATAAAAGCAAAGCAGAAGGATTTTTCTTCCCTCGTTTTATAAGCGATAATCGAGTGTCTTGGAAGATTCATTCATTCATTTTTCAAGTAAACGATTCTAATCTTTAAGCAAATTGCAAGATACAGCCTATTGGAGTTTTAGACAGCCTTTTTTCTCACAAAGCAATTTAATATTTAATCACTCTTAACCATCCAAACATAACATAAAACAATTTTAGTAAAGGAAGTCTCTATGTTAGTGTCCGGCCAGCTGCAAAAACACGCGCGTAAAAACATGACAAGTTTTGTTGGAATTGGTTCCGCATATAGGTGGTAAATGATTCAACTGATAGCGTATCTTAAAACTGCATCCAGCTGCTCGATACCGTTCCGTATGAAAGGCCCCTGGCCCTGAGCCCGGGGCTTTATTTACATCAGCTCAACATGTCGTCTGATGGTAAGGTTTCCGCAGTGAATCCGCCCAGCAACATCGACGCACGTTCGGATGCAGTTGATTGCGCAATTGGCCTGAATTGTAGTTGTAACCGCATATACAAGTGGCGTCTGATACGATGAATGTTCACGCTATCGCTAGTATGTTCCGGTTGTTTCGATTTTAATATGAAATTTATTTTTATACTATTACGTCTGAATGACTACCAAATCTATTATCTCAATTTAGGGAAAAACTGGTTGCCTATATGTAAGAAATCGTCGTGTTGGAGAAATCATTAAACTTAGCTTTTAACGATTCTCCACAATATTTGTTGTTGAATAAAGGCATAACATAACGTTGAATTTAATTTTAATTTAATTGGTAGTTCACCAGAAAATAAATATAAAAAGCAATTTATAAAATTTAGTAATTAAACCGCATCACCCAATTTTGGTCTCTTGCTGGTTTAGTGCGAGAAAGTAAACTGAATCAAATTATATTGTACGATTCATTGATTCGATTGATAAACAATTTACCGGCTCTATAACCATGGTGGTGAACCATGGCAAGGTAAATTTGTTTTCCCTCTCTTTGCGGTTTTTATCATCTCCTTCTAACTACTGGAAATCATTTATTGCTTTATTGACGAATATATTATAGCAAGCGAAATTTTGTGTTCAAACGAACGGTTGTTCAATATTTTACCAAAGTCTCTCATATTACTTTCAACCACTGGAATAGAATTTTATTTGCTGCACGAAGCGTATAGATACTTTTGAATTGTCTTTCTTTAGAATTCAACACTGTTGAACAAATTTTATCAATACAAATGACAAGGGATTATTGGTAGAAATAGGCGTAAGAATTGCAAATAAAATTATAAATTTTTACCTTACCGGTAAACACTACCACTACCTTATTGTTGCAATTAATCTCTATTTAAGTAATCCTCATGATTCATGTTTTATTGTTTCTTCCTCCTTCCAAAGGGTACACCTTACAGTGGCTACACAGCGGCTTCCACAGACTGTGCCAACACGTTGCCTTCATCACCCTCACCCACCTCACTCGGTAGCATCCACAACCGGCAAAGTTTTAACTTCTGGAAGGCCGGGTCACAGACGCCCCTGTCCGCTTCATCCTCCAACAGTTCCTTCTTCCGGCCCAACCAGCGTTGCCTACTCTACAAGATACTCAAAGTGATCTGGCGCTACATAAAGTGGCCGCTCGGGTTACTGATGATTTGTGGCTTACTTGGACTAGTGGTGTACTTCCTCGTCGTGGGTAAGTAATTCGGCGAAGCAAACCATTTCAGGGCACGCTTATCCAGATTGTCATTTTTTTCGGAATTCTTTTACCTTTGCAGATCGTGATATCATGAGCAGTGGCTTGCTGGGCGAGGATGGATACGAGGTGGATGAGAATTTGTCGATCGATTTTAACGATTTCACCAGCACAAATGATCTGCACTTTGATCACCGTTTCGCACAAGGAGGCACCTCAAAGGAGCCCAAATCAAAGGACGCACAAGGGCCGGGTCGAACGGTGGACACAAAGTTTTCGTTCGGCCTGGACAACGATCTGTTGGCGGTGTTCGGTACACACGGCAAAAAACCGTCCTTTGAGTGGCCTACGACCGCATCCACAACCACTGCGCAAGGCACGGAACGTCAACGTACGGAGAGCGCCAGCGAAGAACTGCCGGCACTGGTAGTGAAAGTGACGGATGCACCGATTCGCAAAACCAGCACCATCTCGCTGAAGGACTACACGAAGGCGCGCGTTGTGTTCGATGATGAAGATTTTCTCGACGCGGACGACGGTCAAAGCCGCACGCAGCAGGCACCAGTGCACGTGGAAGGCACGACCAAAGCCTACCAGCCGGGATACGCAACCGATCCCGCATCGGCCGCGATTCAGGTGGGACTCCGAGCCGTCCCGGCACGTGGGACGGAGGTGCGTGGGTTCACCTCCGGCCATCAGAACAATTTTGGCGTCCCGATCGAGGAGGACGAGCGCCTGTTGCGCAAGCTGAACGACCAGCTAATGCAACTGGAGCACCAGAGAGAAGTGAATAGACGTTTCATATTGATTGATTCCCGTGCTTCCCGTGTTTGTTAGCCGAGCTTTCGGTGTTTCCCATTTCTTATTTTCCGCGTTCTTTTTGAGTAACACTCACTACGTTGCTTTTGCATGTTGTATGGAACTTTCGGAACTTCCGGCAGGCTAACACGAAACCTTCGGAGCACAGGCGGAACAAATTCACTTTCGCTTTTATAAAACAGTTATTTGTCACGAAAAAAAACCCTTTGGCACATGTTTGACACTTTGTCTCCTTTGGAAACTTGATTTTTCGTTCTTCTTGGAGTGACCATAAAAAGAAAATTTTCTGCACACACTACCGGAAATCATTTAGGCTGTTGGGTATGAAAAAATACACTAAAACACAAATTTGCATGGTTAATTAAGATACTCAAGGCACAAAAGCACGTTTTTTGTCCAAATTTGCATGCCAGTCATAGTGACTATTTGTTGGCGAAAATGGCGAATCTAATATCCGGTTTAGAACAGTGAGTGGGTTTCTTTAGGTGTGTGTGTGT
>STHB01000010.1:24172370-24184860 GCA_018908115.1 Anopheles rivulorum
AAATTCTGTTTTCAGTTCATGTTAGTTCAGTAGTACCAAGTCATATTTCCTTGTTAACTGAACAAAACAAAACAAATATCCTCGAATTCTTTATTTATTTTAGGATTAAGAACATCACACTGTACAAACGACCAAGAAGTTATGCGAAGTTCCATTCCTAGAAGGTTTTGCGAACATATTCGCGCTGGTAGCGACAGTAATCCAACCCATAGTAAACATTTGATACAACCACAAGCAACATAATCCTGTAGCTGTCAGGGGAGAAAAAAGTTCAACCCAACCCCTACGCTGCCAACGGGGAGCATATTCACCGACCATAATTAAAGGGCCCAACGTCCTATCCACATCCTGACAGGGTTAGCGGCTACAAACGCTTTTCGGTAGGATTAATTTGAATCCATTCCGACCGTTCCGACTGCACAAACGGGGCATCAACGGTGATCAAGACGTGTGATAGCCTCAAGTGCAAGCGTTCTCATGCTGCAAACCGGAGTCACATCGGTTTCGCGATGCACTCGTTCTTGCCGCTTTGGCCACAGATTTACTACCCCTAGAGCCGGTGTTGAGCGAACGGTGCAGTCACTGTCACGCCGATTCCCATTCCCATGCGAAACGTTCTGTTTTGCGGCACAAATTAATACATTCTAGATTAATGGGAATTTCATCACGTCATATTTCTGCACGTACATCAAGTGCGGTGATGCACTTGCATGCTTTCGTAGACCCGACGACGATCTGATGTGTTGGGCGCGGGATTCGCGGCCTAACCTAGCCGATCCACCAAGCGTTTTGATGATGACATTGTACGCAACCCGTAGCGGCAAATGACCTTTTTCCCATCTCAACCATTTCCGTTCAGTTCCGTATGTATTGCTGCCGGGGGCGATGAAAAACTCAGCGAGATTATCCGTGCGATAGATCCGTGGACACACAAAGTAAATCATGCAGCTGATTACATCTCGGTTCGTTCTGATACTCATTCACCGAAGAATCTCCCGTGGTGTTGCATCCCAGTAGTTGCGGGTAATTCCAGATCGGAAACAACAACAACAACACACAACCACAGGACATGAGGCGCGCTGATCAAGCTCATCAGAAATGCTATCAGAACATACATGTCGGTTCAATTTTCTCGTTTCGCCAAACCATTTATACTTTTTTTGTGACCTATTAAGCAGCTCACTACGGAACATAACCAAGGTACGTATTAAAAAATTAACCCAAATATCACAACCGTTTCACTTCCAGGGATGGTACTTCATCAAGAACAAGCCAGTGACCACCAGTGAGCCAACTTTCTCTGGGAAGGTTCGGGAATTGCACCACATTCTACGCTCGTTAATAAACACAGCCACTCAATTCGGTGGTCATCCGTCGAAAAACCGTCGTCACCGTTCGACCCGTTGGGATTCGGGTGAGGATTTTCTCAAATTACCTATAAATTACTGGTAATCATTTCTGCGCCCAGCGCTTCCAGCAAATGGTCCAGTTTTTCGGGGCTCTTTGGGCTTTGGCTCATTATTATCTGTCGTATTATGAGACGTTCATTTTCGACGGCTGTGCATGCATGTATCGTGTAAGATCGCAAACAAACCGGGAGCCAAAAGTCATGGACAAATTGGGTTTTCATCAGCAAATTGATTCACTCACCATTCGTTGTAAGTGAAAAGAAGTGGTAAAAATGCGTTCTGGGTGGAATGTTGATGCATCAAACTGTTCCACACTTACTTACGTCTGGGATGAAAGCAAATGTAGCATTGCTCATACTCATTGCACGGTCCATTACCTCACGTCAGTCCACATTTGCCAATTTATCACTTGTTGGTGGCGGTCCTTAACTGTGTCGTTTACTTTACTGTTCGTGTACAAACGACGCACAGCTGGGAGCGGCTTCCCAAATCGCCCACCATCAGCATTCGCTACCGTGCAAGAAATAACGAGCAAAAATGCAATTACCATGCTGAAGACCGTGCTGAAATGTACAAATTCTTCACACATGCACAGAAGAGCATCATCACACCGTTGTTCGTTTTGTTCGTATTTTGCGATCAGTAGAGAGCAAAATATTGAGAGAAAAAAACACACTTATCAACGGTCGAGGGTTCCAAATCCATCCCGAAATCATTGCCATCCAGCAGATTGCAATTAAAGCTTCGGAAATTCAACACACTCTTCTTTGTTCTGGACTGTTGGTAGACTACGAAACGCAGAATAATATGTACATACCGGGTGTCAATACCCGAAAATGGAAGCGGAAAACTGTAATGCCGAGAATGTGGCATGGTAAAACCAATGAAACCAGCATGGATCCATTGCACTGTACGCTCAAATGTTTGCTTCCCAAACACACACTGTGTTCTGAGTGTGTGGCAAATTGACACCATCATTGAACGTCACGTAAAGGAACCTCCTTCCGTGGGACATTTGATTGCGTTCAATTGTGTTCTGGGTGCTGCTAGTGGTGCAGCAAATAATAAATTCATTTCCCAAATCCCCACAATTTTCTGTCATCATTATTAATTTTATGCGTGCCAGGTGAAGCAATTTTTGTTATGAAAATTGCGTTTTAGATATGGAAGTGGCATACTAAGTGAGTTTGTTTAATGAAGATTTTATTAATAGTATTGTTCTATTACAGATGTTTGCATGGGAATGCTTCTAAGTAAATGGCGCAACAGATAGCAATTATTGGCTATTTCAAAAATTAATCGTAGAACATATTTACAGTGGACGATACTGAAGATACATTAATCAACGAGTTTAATTTGGCACTTCAACAAACTTATTTTTTAATTTGAAGAATTTAATATTTGGAATACATTGTGAAACTACTTCAGTTAAACAGTTAATTAAAATTCAGAGCATGTTTATTATGTTGATGAAAAATTCTAATCCAAAAACAAACGTTGAAGTACTGAAAAGTCCCGACCTAACGATGATCAGAACAGAAAACCTACCATACGACATTAAGAAAATAAAATCACTGATACTCAGCAAAATAGGAGATAAATCAATATTTATAGTAACATTCGTGGAAGCTCTTGATGAGCTTGATCGTTCTGCTCTTTCCAATCCTGAATTTGTGTTTACCCTTCTCACTTCATTACTGCTAGTCTCGTTTCCAATCGAAGCAACACACACTCGCAATCGTCCGTAAGCTATTTCCAAATCAAATCGTGCAGAATGTCGCAAATGTCTGTGCACCCCGAACCGGACGATCAACAACCACCCGACTCGTCGTCGGCCATCTCACTCGAAAACGAAGCTTTGGTGTGGTCACTAGCATCCGCCGAAGCGTACCAACCCGCACCCATCGACATCAACGTGTGTCGGGCGGAGCAAATCGAACTTCCTGCCCTGCGTTGGAACCATTACGAGTCGCTTCCGGCCAGCATAAAGCTGACCAACACGGGCGATACGGTTATTTTAAGTGCGCGTTGGAATGGTGACAGCCCTTCGCTGGAGGGTGGTGCACTGGATGGGCGCTATCTCTTCTCGCAACTCCACTTCCACTGGGGCCAAACGGCAATGGATGGTAGTGAGCATACGATTGACGGCTACCGACTTCCGCTCGAGATGCACGTGATTCATTTTGCCGAACGTTTCGGTGACCAGGAAGAAGCACTGTCCGCACCTGGAGGTGTATTGTGTGTGGTGTACTTCTTCAATTTGAAGTCGAATCCGAATCGCTTTATTGAACCAGTTGTGCAAGGCCTCAGTAGTACGGTGCTGCCAGATTCGTATACCAAGCTCGAACCCTTCCCACTGATTGACCTGTTCCACAGCTTCGTAGACGAATATTTCCTATACTGGGGATGCACCAGGAATGGACCGCAGGTAGCACCGATGCTGTGGATGTTATCGCGCACCCAGGAACCGCTCGATTTCCACCAGTTGAAGCAGTTCAACCGCATACTGGATCGTCGGATGCGTCCTCACTACCATCTGCAACCGTCGGAGACGGGACCGTCGAAGGGGAGACACCTGTTCCACGTCAATCCACGAACACCGATGGTGGTCAGCACGCTCCGGATAGAACCGCCACAAAAGTTCGCCCACACACGGTGGATTGTTGACCGCCAGCCGGTCGATTGGAGCTCACCGGACGCATGTCGTCAGTACGTTGCGATGGTGCGCGAGCATCTGGTCAAGCAGAAAACTGAGGACGAAGATAAGATACTATGTCCAGAGCAGGTATCCACAGCAAGTTCGGAGAGTTAATGTTTAATCGTTCTGAGGCTTACGCTAATAAATTGAACATGTTTGTATTGTTTGTATTAAACTGTGACACGAAAGAGTTTTCTCTCTTTTAATATAGTTACTGGAGGTTTCGCTGTACCGACAATGATCTGGCATTCCTACACAAAACTTCCTAAAATTGTAATAGATTAACAAAGGGAGTTCCAGAACAGCAACACACTTCTTCTTCTTCTTCTCTGGCCTGCTCACGGTCGAGCACGTCGCGTAGACATGGCCTGGTCGCCAATCCGTTTCCAGGAAGCTCGGTCCAGGGTTGCAGTCCTCCATCCACGGCTGCATCCGATCTCCGACAGGTTTGACTCCACCTGATCCAGCCAACGAGCTCGCTGTGCTCCTCTCCGCCTCGTGCCGAACGGGTCGCTGACGAGCACCTTCCTGGTGGGGCATGAGTCCGGCATCCTCATCACGTGCCCCAACCATCGTATCCTTCCGGCTTTGACCACCGTCAGGATATCTGCACCGCCAAACAGCTCAGCTAGCTCGTGGTTCATTCTCCTTCTCCACACGCCTTGCTCGCACACACCGCCAAAGATTGTCCTTAGCACCCGCCGTTCGAAAATAGCGAGTGCATTGGCATCCTCCGTTAGCAGAGTCCAGGACTCGTACCCGTAGAGGACTACCGGACGTATCAGTAGCAACACACTTAATGCAAATTAATTAGCAGCAATAAATACATACAGCGTCAATGGTCTAAAAGCTAAACGTCACCAACAAAACATCGTCTTTGGACATCAATTTTGTTTTTATGCCAATTATCATTACCATCATACTTAATTTCGTAATAAACATTAACATTTAGGTTGCAAGCAATTTGAAACACAAGCACACTGTTTATGTGTTTCAGTGAGCTCGCTCCTAAGACATTGCTTAGATTTGTTGAATTGCTATAAATAATGCTATAAAACTTTATTATAGACAGTAAAGTATGCCCATTCAATGCACATACTACATTCTTGAATATTAAAAGCTAGCGATTTCCTTGCTTTGCATACACCTTTTGGAGAATTGATTATTGATGTAGCTATTCCATTGCTACCATTTCCAAACTACACCATACCTAACCTTGCCCTTTTACACTGTCGAAACATTCACGTCTTGACTTTCATGCCACACTCACGAATCTTCTTTGTTCCCACTGGATACCTTCTGCAGAATTTTCTCCAATCATCTCACGCATGTCGCCTTCAATCAGCGCAATGTTCATCCATCCTAATCCTGGATAAGGACCCGGACGCCCTTGATCGGCGATGGGAGCAACCTTCACCATTGATTACCGTTCGAACGCGTTGACACATGAAGAGCCCTTTTTGCGTATCGAACGGGGATTGCTAAAAGGTGAAATAAATTCCAAATCTGACATTTCATTCGGTGGCGCAGTTTGAGATTTAACAAAAATAAAAGAACGCTACCCTGTTACACTCCCTGTACCGATTTTCCGTTTTCATCACAATCAAATCCGTCGTCAATTAGTGGCAACAGGGGTTTCGAGAAAAAAAAGGATCCATTCAGCTGCTGCATACGCCAGCACGAAACGAGTAAACTGTGCTACACTTTACCACCTCGAACGACCATCCGAAAGGGAACCGAAGGCAACCGTGCATCCCTATGCCGCGCGGTTCGGACGCTGAAGTTCAAGGTAATGGATTAAGATATCGTTACCACCGGACACGCGGACGCACAGATTTTCGCCCTTTCTGGAGCGCTGTCGCTTCGAATGAATGGCAGATGTTTGGACTGCAGATGGATGCAAACGTACGGCCGGACGTTACGGGCCGGCATGACGCGGCTGCAAAGTGCATTGGGCCTGGGCCGATACATCAATCTTCTGCCGGATGGGAAATAAGCAAACAAACCCGCCGCCGCACCAGACAGAACCAACAGCAAAACACCACTTTTCGGCCCGGCTGCACTTAATCGTGCATAAAAACAACGATTAAAACCCACCGAAAAGAACGTCCTGCTGCAGTGGTGCATCAGGACGGGCTGCACCTTAAGTTCAACGCTCTTAACCGATGAGGGTGCAACAACACATAAACCGGGCTGGCTGGCGATCGATCGATGGCTCATACACGGTGAAATAATAATTTATTCCACGGAATTGGTTTTTAATAAAAAAACACGTCGCACGAACCATCAAACCGGCAACCGTGCGTGCATTGGCCGAAATATCTAATCGTATCGCAGGGCTTAATGGCAAGCCGTAAGTCAGTTTGCGCACGCAGTTTTGAAAGCATTTCCACTTCATTAGCGAACCAGAATTGCAATTAGCATGAAGTATGATGAATCTGTAACGTATTTTCTTACGTCCTTTCTCGTCTTTAATCGTAACGAGTGACAATGTTGTAATAAAAGTTACAAAAGAAAAAAAAGTAATTTACTTCATTTGCCCCTGTTGCAGCAATTGATGACAGTTAACATGTTTTGCCTCAAAGTATGCAATCCGCAACACAAAGTTAAATTACATGTTATGTCATCTGCATGAGGAAATGACCTTTTTTTGTACCTTTATTATTAATCCATTTTTCATCTCTTTTTTCTTTTACTAATGTGCAACACAAGCTGGTTACGGCCTTGTTTTTGAACTAGTAAAATTAAGCATCAAATGCACGGAAACTTAGCGAAATATGCAATTTCCTATCAATTTTCACAATGTGGGTTTTCGATGCTAATAATTAAATTTGGCAGAAACCGAACGTTTGCATGCGACGATGCAGGAACCAGACGTTGTGTTATCGAAAAATGTAATAAAAGGATTCCACGTTTTACTTGCGCATCAACTTTCCAACGGCAGACAACAGTCCTTCCCGCAGCACAGCCACACATCGCAGAACACACAACGCAACCGGCGCGCTTATCTACCGATAAGGAATGTTTACCCAAAAGCATTCTTTCATCATTTCATCTTCCCAGCCTTTGCCGTGGATGCGGTTTTGTGCAGCAATATTTCCGTCCAAGAAAACAGCAACCAACAGCCAGCTAAAGACGCAACCATACACACCGCACCAGTTTGCGCATAGTTTCGTCTGCTTGCCTTGTGTTTCGGGCAGACGATGCGGGCAGAACTTGCCATTGTAATACAGCAATAATAGGCTGGCTGTTATTAAGGATACCGGTGACATCAACAGCGTGGAATTGTACCAGATTCGAAACTTGATTCTTTTCAACAATCTTAGGTGCTTTTCATATCATGTACTAAATAACCATGTCAGTTACATAAGAGCACCATTACAGTAAACGTTTTTGGACCGAGCCGTGTCGTTAATTTTTGCGATAAGGGTAAGGACGGAAAGGAAAAGGTATGCCTCGCAATGACTTCGCTGTAAGGAAAGGACAATCTGATACAATCCTTTTGCCGAGCACAACCTTGTAATCTGGACATTGCCGTAGGGTTGTTTTCTCCTGATCCTTTTTCGCCACTGCTAAGGTTCTGCCGGGGCTATCGGATCCCGGTGTAGGGAAGTTTAAAAGTGACTTTGATGAAAACCCTTCCTTTAATAAACCAATATATTCAAGATAGAAGTTCTTGGTGCGAGAAGCGAGAAAATCCTGTCCCCGTTAAGCCAGCCAGCTTGTCCGACCAGCAATTCCCAGCGAGATAAGCATCACGCTTGGAAGATGGCTCACGCTCGATCGATCCGAGCCATTATTTACACAGTGTCCACAGTGTCTTATCAGATCGCTCCATAACCGCGAAACTCCGATTACCAATGTACAGTTGAGGCTAACGGATTGATCTAAACTGCGTCCACAGGGCGTGGACCGTACGCTTACCGGCACACCGGGCAAGCTGTTCTCGCCCAAGCTCGTGCTCCTAATTATTGATATTAAATTTCCCTGAAAGTAGTAGTACAATAGTTAAATACAGCTTTGGAACTAACAGTCCTTCCGCTCACCGGTTACTTACCCTCTCCCTCCCCTTCCACTCCCTCCCCCACCCCCTCCCCTCTTCTGCAGTCCGGGATGAAATCTGACATCAAAGAAGATCCGGTGCAAAAGCTCACCTTACCTGCGTTCGGAGGTTTCTTCCTGCCCCTGCGTACATGCACGGCAAGACGGAACACAGGAACGTTAAGAACAAACAAGCCAATTAGTAGCTCGATAATGGTGGCACCATAAGGGAATCGTTAAGCCGCCAGGAACCGCAGCGTACTACGTGCTCCTAACCCGTTGATTAATATTTTCGAACCAACGTTATCAATTCAATCATGCCAATAGCGATTATCAGCAGCGTGGCGTCGATTGGGCCATTAAAAATTAAATGCACGTACACAAATAATTTACCCACCGGTTCTCGCCCGACCGTTTGCAGTATGCCGTTTCCTATGCGGTAACAGGTTTTTCTGCAGCACCCAAAGGTGATGAATCTAGCCTGCGTAACAGCATTGCTTTAGCCAACGGCATAGCCCATGCGCCCTTGGGGATGGTGGGTTTCGCAGAAAATGCAAAAGGATATACTTTGCAATCGATGTTAACGATCGTTCGATTGGATGATGATTTAATTTGTGTGCCAGCTGACCGGTGTAAGCATGATTACACATGAAAAGGATGCATGCCCGGTTGCGGTTGAGAAAGTGCACAATTCGTCCCGATCCACTGCAGCCGTTCGCGTTGCATTTGCAATTGTTTGGACGATGGCGATGAGGATCATCGCGATACGATCATCGCGATACGATCGATTGAATCATTGATGTAATTATGATAGCTGTGCAGATCCAAACTCTTGCCATTCGTCGCCGTCCGTCAGATGAAGGAGGTGATCCACTCAACAAATCGTCCATTAATCAACCGTTTGATCCTCGTACGATTGTAGCTCATTTGCACGATTGGATGTAGCGCTCACTGTAATCTTGTCTTGCTCCGCAAGGACATTTCCTCGGAAGGAAGGCTTTGAAAGTAACCAGCGGTGTACTGCCCGCTTATGAGGTAATAATCATATAACGAGCCGATTGTTTGGCTGTCGATGAATATGTTATTGCATTTTAATGATATATCCGCTCCAGCTGGAATGGATCATCCGCTGCTGCTGTTGCTATACATTGCATTCACCCGCAGCATGTGAAGCTTAGCAGAAGATCAGCATGAATAGTAGGGGTGAGAATAGAAGAAGAAGAAGAAGAAAACAGATAATAATATCACCGCATAAACATCAACCTCGCTTCCAAGCAGCATGCGCGTTTTGGATTGAGGATTGACTGAGAGAATCCGTATCGACACTTTCCGCAACCCTTTGGCGCGTTTGCAACATAATGTCAAGGCTCCTCGTAAGTGTGCGATCCTACAGGCGGGACAGGCATGCGGGTGCGGACCAGTTCTCAAAGGGTGGGCAACAAAATATATCGCCGCGCAGCGAAAGGTGAAGCTCTCAGGCCGGCCACCTTCAATTCGCCTGTTAGCATCGCATCAATCATAACGATATTGTTATTTGTTACAATGCACACTTTTGCGCGAGCGTTTGAAAATATATTTACCATCGATCGATACATTTTGACCTAACCTTCATCCCATACGTTCTTAAGGATGGACATTTTTCATCGCGCTGCTGATTAGTGGACGCTTCGCTGCCGGAGGCCTTTTTTGCTGACTGAGAAGCAATGTGAAGAATGGTTCTAATGATAACATATAGTTAACTTAGTTTGTAGAACATTGTGTTTGTAGAACATTGTGCTTACTAATTGAGATCAGTTCGATTGGATATGCATATAACTTTCTTGTTTTAATTTCCATGTTCCTGTTTTAGACTGAATCGATAATTAAAAAGTTAATGGAATATTGGGCGGTGCTTTTCTACTTGTAATCGGTATTTACAGACCATTTGGTTTTAAATTTAGAACTAAATAAAACAACGGGTCATTTGCAAAACTTTAAACGGTGGAAAGCTAAGCAGACTTCACCCGCTGCAAACTAGGAGAGGAAATACTGACTCCTTGGCAGTTTTCGCATATTTCCCTTTAGAATCTAAAAGCTATGTTTGTATCGGTAGCACATTTTTATCATATCAGCGTTTGCTTAATTTTTCGACTGAAAAGGCGAAATACGTTTTACCGCGCCTGTTTGTTTTTTGGCTAGTTTTGACAACATACGAAAGCTCCCACACAACGACGTTGTGCAGTCTAGTGTGATGACGTTTCGCACGAATGATTTCCTGACAAATTATTGATCACTATGCAATAATATTTACATGGTTGAAAAAGATATTTTTTTACACTATAATACTTCAAAAATTAAAAAATAAAATCATTTCTCGTGGCCTGTGCAGCTTTCGTGCAGCGATAAAACTGCTCGAATTGTGCGTCATCTGTCACCAGCTGTCAAACGCGGTTTGTTTTGGTCCAGTTCAGCGATCGCAGCCTTTGCTAAGGTACCATACGCATAGAAGTTCTCCTGCAAGACCTTGGGTTTTCAATAAACACCTAATCTAATCAGCATACTACTCGTCGCGTTGAAACATCAGTGTTGCAATCTGTGCCGTACGTTCGTCCCAACCAGTGCTATTATGCCCGTTCACCGTGCGCGGAAAAAACACTTCATGAAAGGAACTTAACATACACCGCTCTTCCTTCCCTCTTCGCTCTTCACGCGCGCTGTGACGGTGATTGTTGCGCGAAAATTATCCGTGCAGGCAGTGTATTTTTTCCGAGTGCATTTATGTATGGCGGCGAGTCATATCGTATTGCTGTGTGAATAAAGTTCGCGTCCATTCCGTCCGCACATTGCTGTCACGTTACGGTGAAACGGGGTGTGAAACAAGAAGTAAAAGTGCCCATTTTCCCTTTCCATCGCGAAACAGTTCTTCACGCACCAGGTCGTCAGTTCTTATTCAATCGAATTTACACGCAAGAACCGCACTTGCGTTACAGAGCATACGTCGGGTGCTTGCAGAGCAAGCAGCTAGAGCGAGACGGTGTGAACAAGATAGCATAATCACCTAAGCAAGAAAGAGAAAGAGAGTAACAAGGTGGTCGAGCAGACGAGCCTACTGTTGCGGTAAAAGGAAAAAAGAGGTTCTGCCATTTTTTAAAAAAATCACACCACCAAAAAAGCCTCCCAGCGGAAAGGGGTACCGGAAAAATTGCGACTTGAGCAAAGAAACGCACCGCAGGCAGCACCGGACAAAACGGTTGCTCTAGTAACGAAAGGAAAGGAAAAAAAGGCAAACGCACACAACACCACCACCGCATCAAAATGATTCCCAATAAAACGAACTGATATACGGCTGCTTGCAGCTCGTGGTTTGGTGTTTGGAAGGTGAAGAAGTAGAAGTAGGCGCTGCGTCAGGTGAGCGGGTGTGTGTGTGTGTTTTGTTTTGATCGTTCGCGGTCTGTTTTTTGTTCGGTTTTCTTCGTTTTGTTTTTCGTTCGCGGTGTCCAAAATACCGGTGTGCGTGTTCCAGTTTGCTTCGATCATCCCTACTCTTCTTCGGCTGAGAAACCTGTATATACAGGTTGCTGCTTCTGCTGTGTGCGTGTTATTACGTGTACGCGAGTGTTGTTTTGCCGGAACCGTGGTGACCGTGAATAAGGGCTCTTGTTCACCTCAGCAACAAAAAAAAGGAAGGTTCACTGTTGGAGTACCCCGACCAGTTCGGATTGTGCACCGAGAGTTAGCAGTGTTCGACATTTGTTTACTGTTTGGTGAAGCAACCAAAGCCAAAAAAACAAGACGCCCGGCATCCGATACATGGCTAGTTCTATGAACAGCAGGAACCGCATTCGTCGTCGACTGGCTGCGATATCCTTTCTGTCCAACATCTCGCTGGACGGTACCCATCGGGACACGAAGCTCGGTCCGCTGCACGGAGGTGGAGGCGTTGCGTCACTTGCCGGAAGAGCGGGAGGAACGGTTAGCCACACCAGTGCGGCACTAGCACTGAACAACAATGATCTGGACGGTGTCGGCACGTGCAATGACGAGTCGGGAGATGATGCGCTCGACGCGCCTGGGGGGACAGCTGTTGCCGGCAGGGATAGGGGATGGCAACCGGGCGGTGTGGCAGCGTGTGAAGGTGCTGCGGCCGGCTTGAGCGGGGCCCAGCCGGTGGCCGCTGCCGATGGGCAGCAGAGGGCACGGGCCAGAACAGGAACGTTTAGCAAAAGTCCCGAACGCTACGCCGGGAAGCGGATCGACAGCGAGGGCAACATGGTGGTCAGCAATGGCTCGTCGGCCAAGGGAACGCCGGCCAAGGATCGGTATGTATAGCATCGTATGAGTAACCGCGTACAGGTCATTCCTC